>CM076582.1:133021200-133141277 GCA_034641835.2 Pinus albicaulis | reverse complement strand
CCTTCGTGCATTTCGTGCATAATTTTTTCTACATCATCCTCAAGCAAACATTTAAGCAGCACACCAGTGGGATTTTTCCAATACATAATTCCATCTAAAATACAAAACTTTAAAGATTTTTGTTTGAGGAATCTTTCTTTTGTCTTAGATAAGGTTGGAGGAGCAGTAAGATAAAATAACACATAAATAATATTAGCATACCAAGGTGAATTTATAAACACTTCTTCAACATGAGGGGTTGCGCATTCTTCCTGTTCTTCTAAGGTGTCAACAAAATTTATATCTAATTCTTGAAGGTTGGTTTCAGCCATTAGTCTTGCGAGTCCTTGTCCCTTAACAAGTTTGGTGGGTCGTATTTCTAAGTCATATTATAAGATGACAGCAATCCATTTTCCCCTTTTACCATCGGGATTTTGATTTAATATATCTTTGACAATAGTATGAGGAACGAAAGCAATGATATGAGAATGCAAGATATAAACACGGAAATATTTCAGTGCTTTTACCAATGCGAATGCCTTTTTTTTCCATGATATTATATTTTAAGGGAGCATCTCTAAGGGATTTTCTAAAAAAGGCTATGGGTTGTTCTTGCCCTGCTGTGTTCTTTTGTAATAATATTGTAGCTATCATGTGTTCATATGCAAATGAGAAAATGTAAAAATCTTTGGTGAAATCAGGACTTATCAGTACTGACATTAGGGGAATTTTGAGGTCTAAAATGGGCTTCCTAAGGAAATTATAAAATAATAGTGGAAATAATAAAATAAGATTTGATGACATCATCAAATTTTAGAGGGAAAAATAAAAAAACTGCTTTTTCAACTCATATTTTCAACTTATCTCTGAAAGTGTTTACTCAAATTTCGAGTAGGAGTACTCATTGGATGCAAAATTTAATTCGTCATCCAAGGAGTACCCATGTTGCATACTTTCGATGGGTCCTGCTACACGAAAAATGAGAAATACATGAAAAACGTGATTGTAATCATGTTTTTTTTTTATGTATTTCCCATTTTTCATGTAGCAGGGTCCATCAAAAGTATGCAATATGGGTACTCCTTGGATGAGGAATTAAATTTTGCATCCAACGAGTACTCCCACTCGAAATTTGAGTAAAAACTTTGGGAGATAAGTTGAAAATACGAGTTGAAAAAGTAGTTTTATTATTTTATTATTTTTTAATATTTTTACCCTTTAACTTAAAAAATGGTGAATCATCCCCCATGGTTGACATCATCATCTTGAATCCTATTGGTTCTTATAAGGTTTATTTAGTTGTACATTTTTCTTAGGAGGCCCATTTTAGACCTCAAAATCCCCCTAATGTGTTTCGGTCAGGGCTTTTTTAACCAATTCAAAAGATTTTTTGGCTTATTTTAACATGTTTGTGATATTTCTCAGAAGTTCGCCAAGATTTGGGATGAATCTTCTTATGAAATTAATTTTTCCAAAAAAGGATTGCAATTCCTTTATGTTTCTGGGGTGACTTATTTTCAGTATGCCTTCAACTCTCTTGGGGTCTATTTTTATTCCATCTTCAGAAATGATGTGACCTAGGAGTTTTCCTTCTTCGAGACTGAAAAGTGTTTTCTTGGGATTCAGAGATAAACCAAATTTTCTACATTTTTTGAAAACCTTTCTCAAGTGAACCAGATGCTTTTCATCTGATTTGGAATATACTGTGATGTCATCAAGATATATGACTATAAAATAACATGTTACTGTCATTCTAGTCATACTTCCATCAGTGATCAAAACTGCTCTTTTGCATTTGCATATTAGGTGTCTCATAGCTAATAAATTTCACCATTCCACTAGGTCATGGATTCATTGATGGTAGTAATTTTTTATCAGTTTTCCCTCATAAGGTACTTGCTGATTTTCCTTTCTATGGTCTTTAGTCATTAGTCACTTTCATTCTCAAAATTGTGTCAGTAGGTCATAGGATGGGTCTCATTAGGTTCTAGGGTCTCACCATGGTCAAATAAATGAGTCAAATGTCAATAATATCAGCAAGGTCATGAGGAGGTCAATAAATTTAAAGTCACTGTACTTGGAAGATTAAAAAGATATTTTATTTAGCTTGATGTAATTTCCACCTCAAAACCATGTTTTGAGGTGAAAACATGATATTTTTCCTTTATTATTATTATTCATTATGTAATTTTATATCATCATGTATAATAAGTCACAATTCAGAAGTTGTTATCTCCACAAAGTGATGTCCCTGCCTTCAGAGAAGTTTTCCGCAGCATGTTTAGCTCCAAATCATCCTCCAAGTAGATCCATTAGAGAGAGCCTGGAAAGAGCTTTAACACGGTAACTACACTCTCTAAACTGACTTCTGGATTGAAATTTATGCTTAAGTGAAGTAAAATTTCCTATATCTTCAAAAAATCCCTATTTCCCATTTTTCCCTTAAACTTTGTTTTATTAAATTTTGAATTTTCCTTTATAAATCCCTTTTTTCCCCCCTTCCGATTATAAAATCGCATTATAAAATAGTTTAACAAATATGCGATTTATTCCAAAAACCACTTCCCCTCCATACTCCATTGAAACTTTGTAATAAACATTTTAAATATTTTATTATAAAGTCCCGTTGCATCGCAATACGTAACCACTTCCCCTGCATGAACCTTTAAAACCTTATTATAAAGTCTAAAGGTTTTATTATAAAACCCCACCACTCTTCCATCTGAAATCGCAACGTTTATTTGAGTGCCATAATCACCCTTATCCAAAAGTTCTGATGCAATTGTATTGCTCCCCCTCCGATGCACATCCGACCGTTGATTTCCCCTGTCGATCCAATGGCTCAGAGCTAATCAGGCCATCGGCGATTGGCACTTTCATAAGTCCCCCTCCGATTATCCAATCGCAAAAAAAAAAAAAAAACTCTCCGATCCAATCTGATCGCAAGTCCCTCTTCCGATTACCCGATCACATCACCCGATCCGCTTCCCCGATGGCAAAACCTCCGATTGATGTCTCCACCGTTGATCTTACTCCTTTATCTGACGGCCCATACAAAATCAGCGCATTCAAATTAGCCCCTCCGATTGACTCATCCCGATGGCCAACTCCCGATTGATCCTGCACTGTCGATCTGCCCTGCCGATCGGACGTCCCACAGTTCATCGCGTCCTCCCAATCGCATCGGCAGAATTTGTTATGTTATCCGCCCGAGCCTTCGATCTCTGATGCCGCTTAAACCTGGGCCCATCGCTTAATAAACTCTGCCCATTCGTAATGTAATGGCCCCTTTGCCTTTGTTAAATTCAAATTTTATTTATTTTGTTTTATACAAGGGCTTTGGTTAATCTGTCGGCACATTATATTGCCTCGCTCCGATCTCGATTGCGATTACACCATCGCAAATATGTGTTTTCGACTGTTTTATTATATATTGTATACCTTTCTCCTCCCCTCGATGTCGATTTCGATTTCAACACTCCATTATATATTCCCTTCCCTTCCGATTCCGATTATAACATGGGTCCCACCTCTTTCCCTTCGCCCCCCCCTTTCCAACATAGATTTTCCCTTCACCAAAGGAAAAAGTTTCATTCCAAAGGTATTTTTATTAAAAAGTTGGTTTCATTCAAACAGAAAGCAAAGTGACAGTCAAAGGCTGTGAAGCTTATTTAAAAAGAAAATATTGTTACAACAGCAGCAAAATAGGAAATATGTTCATCGGATTACCTATTTTCTTTCATACAGCATAACAGTGAAATCTCCAAGTGGTCCAATGCAATGTTGTCCCTTATTTTCAGGGGCAGATTGTTGTATTTCTTTACTATGATGGTATTTTAGTTCTTCAGCTATTAGAACGGCTCCCTTTTCTATGGATCCATGCTCCCACATTTCAGTGCATTTATTGTAATGGTAAATCATAGTTCTGTGATTGAGCAATAGGGGAAAAGTGTGGAAGAATATTTTGCGCCCATTGTACAGTTTGACAGGGATTAATAAAAGATGCAGCTCTGATTTGTGGGATCCATGTGGTATGAGATTTAGCACTTATTTCTTCCTTTATTTCATATGTAAATTGTTATGTTCCATCTCTCATCCATAAGCATTTCTTTTTGAATGCTTTCAAGATAGAAAGGTAGAATCCATTTTTATATGCTCTGCCTTGGGAAATCATTCATGCTCTGTGTTTTTCTTCTGTTTGAAAAGGTAACATTTATTGTGCCCTTTTCAGCTCCTCGCCAGTCTGTCCATCCCATCCCAATTTAGCTTTAGTTGATAAGTTTCCTGCCTATCTTTCCCCATGAAATACCCTGTGTCCTGATTTAATTCCAGGTTTCAACTATCCCATTTTTGTCCCACACATCCCTAAAATTCATTTATTTTATTAAAATCCTTTGTCTCTTCATTTTACCTAGCCTAATATCAATCCATTTACTGTATTCCATTGAATATTATTTCACGGAGAGAGCCCTCTCATGTCCTTGTAGGGCTAGCTACAAGGCCGAGCGTGGTTTAGTTTGTTACCCTGTTTTGCTTGTTCAGCCTGGGTTCCAATTCAGGTGCTAACATTCTCTGGTGACTATACTGGGGACACGCTCAAGATTTTTTTTTGTTTGTTAGTGTTATTTGTTTTGTAAACTATATATAGAGCCTGAAGTTATGCCAGGTGTTGGGGTTCCCATGTTTTGGCCAGGTTGACAAGACCAAAAGATGAGACAACATAGAACCACTTTCAAACCTTAGGATCTAGCCCTCCTAGGTCCAGAGAGGGATCTCTCTACGATAGTCAAAGGTTTATGTCTTTGAAGCTTGGATGTTGTGATTTTAGGCTGGTTATATGCACGGGGTTTGTTTGTTTGTTGGTTTGTGTTTGGTTGTTGGGAATCAGGAATGAAAGGTCCAATATAAAACAAGGGTGAGCAAAGAGGGAACTAGACAAAGATAGATAACTCAGGGAACATCAAAGCCATTGGGAAATGGAGTCAAGAAAGGATTTACCTGTGGTCAATGTGCAAGATTTCAGTTAGGCTAGTCATCTAGAGCATTTGGATCTTAAAGAGGGTTGATGGAATGGAACATCAAGGACTGAAATTGAGTGAAGGGGAAAAAACCAATTCTGTCTATAGATCAGGTCAGAGGTCATTTAACTCCAGACCTGCTTGGACAAAACCGGAGGCAAGACAAGGGATCTTGGAAAGACTTAATGAGATGAAAAGATCCTAGTGAGGCAGGGATAGAGTTCCAGACCTCCCAGTGTTCTCAACTCATCTAACTAAATCCTAACAAGAACATCTAAACATGGATCTCATTAATTCATATGTCAGAGAGCAGGAAATGGCATCCACTACACTGGTTAAATCAATTGAAATCAACATTCAGATACACATATAAGCAGAAAACATAAAGGCTGGGAGAGCAGCAGCATAAGGTACCTATCAAGGGTAAGTCTTATGCCAAACTTCTGATGCGAGCCTGAAGAAACATAATGCAATGAAAGCAAGTCAATCACAAATACAGAGAAAGGAAAACATCACCAGCTGCTTTATATCAGGATCCAAAGAAACATGCTTGTCATATTAAAAACAACACCAATCAGGTACATCATAGCCCACAGCTTGAACACTCAGCCTGAATACATCAAGTCTCTGTCTATCTCACAGTATTACTGAGAGAACTTGTCTCAAGAGGAGAAATGTTTGTGTTTCCCTGATATCTCATCAACAACCGTTATAATGTTTCTTTCTGTGCTTTATAGCAGATGATGAATAGAAAATCGACTGAGAAGGTAGGTGAAAATTAAATGTATCATTAAACACATAGTAGAGAAATAGGGCCGAGGCCAATTCTGTTGAATACTGAGTATTTAATGGCTGTCACCTCTAAATGCAGGGATGATCTTCTTTAGATTTTCCTTTACTCCAGATATGACTTTGCTGCATTTTGGTGGCCATACTTTGTTTTACTTGTGGGGAATAAACAAATGGTGAACAAATGCTGAGAAGACTGTTCGCATAAATGCTCTGAATGTTTTGAACTGTTGTTATGGTGAAAATTCCTTCAGGGACATGGCGCGTAATGAAAGCTATATCGGCGCCTTGTACCTGACGAAGAAAAACATTCTACAGACACATAAACCCTGATGTTACCTTTTGCTTGTGCGCAGGATCATCTGACTGATCCTCGAGGTCCTCAACTGGTGCTCTGCCCCTTAAAACGTTATTTTACCGCTTAAGTTGATCATCAGAATGCCTTAATCTCTTCTCTTTGCGCTAAAATACTTTTCCATTTCATCTCTGTCTCTAACAGATTAGCTCGAGCCTTTAATGATGCAGGAAGGTTTCCTTAGAATCTGGACCCTGCTCTTTGAATGAACGACCCGTTTTCACCTTCCCGGGCCATTTCTCATAAATTTAGCCGTTGTAACTGACCTTCTCTGGATTTCCTTGTACTTGCAGCAGAGGTTGCGTATTATGGCAACTACTGACCATGATGACCCTGCAAAACAACAAACTGTGAAGAAAAACGATGGAAAGGAATGGAGAAGGCGGTGTGGACAACGAACCTGGCTATGCTGACGAGGAAACGGAGGGAAAAGTTCATAGTGGCACTGATAAAAATTGCTCTGGTGGAGGAATGGTGAAACACAAAGCGAATACATGTAATAGACGAATGGAAACCTTTAAAAACACGACAAAAACAATGAAATGGTGACGGAAACGGGGAATGTAAGGGACGCGCATGTGGAGGTGACGTGGCGAGGTGGGGCGACGAGGAACAGTCAACGGAGGATAAAAAAATCTGGACCATCAACCGGGGTGAAGATCGATGGTCGAGAACAACAGTCGGTGGGCCAGTAGGTACGAAGATCGGGCGTTAAGTAGTGCGCAGGTTCGATGAACGACACCCGTTAGATGAGTTCCCCCAGATCTGACGGTTCCTATCAATTCCGCTGAGCGTCTTGTACCGAAGTTTAACGCGTGGGAGAAAAGTGGTTTTGGAATCGTACGTGGGACAGGTGGCACGCGTTGTATGGATTCGCTGGGCTTTGGATGGATACCGTCCACTGCGCATAAGCGGTGCGGAACTTACCGGCGGTTTCAGGGATAATGCGCCACGGGGTCCACATGGAAAGGAAAGCTCCGCGCCGTTGATCTGTCGGGCGATGGACGGTTCAGATGCGATCACCGGCAACGAATGAGTTCAATGGTATTTGCTGCGGGGGTGGCGATCGCCGTTTGTTGGGTTTAAATCAACGGTCGAAGATTGCCCGATAATCATATAGGATAAGCGCCTTCGGGGCTGGCACTTCGGTCATGGCACAGGGTCTCATGGGGGAAAGGAGCGGGGGCCATGGGCGAAGGGGGCTAAGGCCCAATATGTGAAATGTATGGATTTTTATTCATTTTTAATGCAATTTGGGGCCATTCGGGGTAACGATAGAGCAATGAAGGGTAGGAAAGGCCAAAACAGGGGCAGGGAAAGGATTTCAAGGGGATTTCAAGGAATTTAGGCATAAGGAAGGGGAAACTTGAGGGGAAGAAAGGGAGAAATGTGGTATTCTGCAGGGATATGAGGGGTTAAATAGGCCCTTTGAAGAGTGGATCATCAGGGAGGCTTTGCGTCAGGCATAGCACAGAGACTTCAAGGAGGATGAGTTTTCAGGGGAAAGGCATTCCTTGAAGACTCTAAACAATCTAGCCCCCAGCTTGCTTGTCGAGAATTTCATAGGGGGGTTAACATAGGCTCCACATGGGGATGGCTTCTGCTTGGAGGAGTCAAGAAACCAGATATGATCTTTGGAGTAGGCCAGTTGCCTGCTGTCATAAGCCATCTTTCTTCTTTGAATTTCAATCGCCACAATATGTTAGATACACGAATCAGCAGAAACACTTTCCCAACCAATCTACCTACCCAACTATAGGCCTACATTTCCCCTGTGGGTGCATTTGAGCTAGCAGACCCTTTACATTTTATTTTCAAAACAAAAACAAACCTATTCTAAATCTACCCTTATTTCTCCATGAGGCCAGATTAGACTGTTGGCCTCATCTGTTTCTCTACCTAATCTACTACCTGTTGGGATTAAACAGTCCAATAGGTTTCTTCTCCTACATTCTAAGACAGGAAATTGAAAACAGCCAAGCCAGGATTAGACTGTCTGACTTGCTGTGAATGGAAAGTGATGAAAATCGAAACAAAACTTTGAAGGCTTGAAGTCCGCAACTTTGAAACATCCTTCTTTTTCTGTGACTCAGGTTTTGAGCATATTGGAGTCATCTCTTTTCTTTGATTTCAGCTCTGACTTTGGGCATATTAGAGCTGATTCTTCTTTTTACTGTTGATCCAGATTTTGAGCATATCAGGACCAGCTACTCTGCTTCCTTTAGCTTAGATTTTTATCATGTTTGAGCTATTCCTTTGGCATTCTGGAGGTTCATGTTTTGAGCATGTCTGAACCTCCCCCTTTCTCACTGTTTTCAGAACCTCTTACCTTTTATTGAAAATAAAAGTTGCAATGATATGTACAATGGAGATGAAACTGGAAATGAAAATCAATAGAAGTAATGCTTGAGAATCCTGCCATTGACAGGACCCCCAAACAACTCTGTGCCATCAAGTTCTTGCAAAAAAAATGCATTAGGACCCACAGTGGCTTGTATGATATATGGACTTTGCCATAAACTGTCAAACTTACCACGTTTGCCTTTGTCCTCTCTCTTTGAATCCCATTTCAGAAATTTATCTCCCACTTTGAAATCTGAAGCTTTAGCTCTTTTGTCAAACTGCCTTTTGATGCTTTCCTATATTCTGACAGCTCTGCCATGAACCTGTTCCCTTGTTTGCTGCAGATGAATAGTTTCATTTATTCTCCTTATCATTTTGTCCTCCTCTGATTGGATTTCTTGGACAAGTTTGATTACTGGAACTCCAAGGCTTGTAGGGAAAACTTCTTCTGTACCATAAACCAGCTGGAAAGGTGACATGCCAATGGATTTCTTTGTGGTGAGCCTATCAGCCCACAAAGCATGTACCAACTTCTTATTCCATGACCTTTTGTTTTCCTGCAGCAGCTTTTTGATGATTGTAACCAGGCTTTTGTTAGATGATTCAGCTAGGCCATTACCCTGGGGGTAATAGGCAGTTGAATGACCGAGCGCTATTTCGTACCTGTGACAAAAATCAACCATTCTCTTGGATCCGAAAGCAGCAGCATTGTCAGTGATTATTTTCCTTGGACAGCCAAACTGAGATAGGATGAAGTCTTCTAGGAACCTAATGATGACAGAATCAGTGGCACTCCTAGTGGGTATGGCTTCTATCCACTTAGTGAAGTAGTCTGTAGCAGTTAGGATCCATTTATGTTGCCAAGAGGAGGCAGGATGAATTTCTCCTATAAAGTCTAGGCCCCATTGCATGAAGGGACTTTCTATGGTGATTGGTTGTAAAGGGAGGGGAAGGAGCTTTCTTTTGCCTTCAAAGATTTGACATTTATGGCAGGCAAGTATCATTTTATGGAAATCACTAAAGAGGGTAGGCCAGTAGTAACCAGCCCTGAGTATTTTGTTTGCAGTGGCTTTCCAACTCAGGTGGCCCCCACATTCTCCAGCATGAAATTCCCGTTTGATTTTTTCAGCTTCGGTTTCAGACAAACATTTTAGTAAAAGGCCATTTGGATTTTTCCAATATAGACTCTCGTTCATAATGCAGTAATTTCTAGCTTTGAGTTTTATGAATCTGGCCTTTGTTTTGGACAGTTCTAGAGGGGCATTGAGGTTTGCGAGCACGAAAAGGATATCAGTGTACCAAGGAGAGTTCTGAAACTTCTCCTCAACAGTTGGATGGGGCAATCTTTCCTGCTCATCTAAGGCACTTATCATATTAATGTCAAGGGCCTGCAGACTTGTTTCAGCCATTAACTGGGCCAGGCCTTGACCTTTGATCAGTTTAGTGGGATTTATTTCAATGTCATATTCTAAGATTGTAGCAACCCATTTGCCTCTTTTCCCATCTGGGTCTTGGGACAAGAGATCTTTGACCACTATATTTGGCACGAAAGAAATGGTGTGAGAATGCAGAATGTACACCCTAAAGTCTTTTAAGGCCTTGATCAGGGCATAGGCCTGCTTTTCCATGATGTTGTACCTTAAGAGTGCATCTCTTAAGGCTTTACTGAAGAAGGCTATAGGTTGTTCATTACCTTCTGAATTTTTCTGCAGCAACACTGCAGCTATTGTGTGTTGGGAAGCAAATGAAAAGATCAGAAAATCTTTTGAGAAGTCAGGGCTGATAAGGACAGGGGCCTAAGTGAGTGCAAGTTTTACTGACTCAAAATACTTCTTGGCTTCAACAGTCCACTTGATTCCTGCACCTTTCTTTAGCATTTCAGTCATTTTTTGAGGTGTTCAACCAGGTTGGGAATGAACCTCCTAAGGAAGTTAATCTTCCCAATGAAAGACTGTAACTCCTTGATGTTTCTTGGGTGTGTGATTTGGATTATTCCCTCAACTCTCTGTGGGTCTATCCTGATACCTTTCTCAGAAATAATATGGCCTAGAATTTTACCTTCTTGCAGCCCAAACACAGTTTTCTTAGGATTTAAGGACAAGCCAAACCTTCTACATTTCTAAAAAACTTTCCTCAGGTGTTTCAAGTGTTCTTATTCAGTTTTGGAAAAGACAGTCAAGTCATCCAAGTAGATAACTATGAAGTGTCCTATCTCCTCTGAAAAAGCTATGTCCATCTCTCTCTGGAAGGTGGCGCTAGCATTCATCAATCCAAAGGGCATTTTCACATACATGAAGGTGCCCCATGGAGTAGTGAATGCTGTTTTGAGTTGATATTCTGGGAGTACCAGTATTTGGTTATAGCCTGAAAAACCATCAAGTAGGGAGATTCTTTTAGAGCCCACTACTTTCTGTAAGATGTGTTGCATTCTAGGAAAGGGGTAGTTGTCCTTCAGGGAGGCTCTGTTGAGGTTTCTAAAGTCTATGCATAATCTGATCTCCCCTGTTTTCTTCCTTACAGCCACCAGATTTGACACCCAATCAGAAAACCTCATAGGGACAACTATGCCCGCATCATACATCTTCTTAATCTCTTTCTCGACTGCAGGCAATTGTTTTGGATTAATCCTACGGAGTTTTTGTCTAAAAGGCTTCTGATTTTCCTTCAAGGGTATCTTGTGCTGGATGATGTTGGTGTCATAAGCCTTTAAGTCTTCATAGCTCCATGCAAACACATCAATGAATTCTTTAAATAGCTCAATGTATTTCTACTTCATGTCTGCAAGTATAGACTTAGCCAGTTTAATCATTTTGGGTTTGTCTTTAGTGCCTATGTTGCATTCTTCCACATCTGAATCTGCATGTTCTATTTGGGCCTTTTTGCTACATCATCAAAATAAAAGAGATCCTCTAAGGGGGCCAGGCCTCTGGGCATGTTCTTATCTTGGGCCTGCAACACCTCTACCTCTTCAGTATCTGCGTTTTCACAATTTTCGGTTGGATTTCTAGTTTTCTCATAAAAAGAATTTATTTCTATGTTACAAGGTGTTTCTTGTTTATCTGGGGGATCCTCGCTTGGGAAATCGTCATCACAAATCGAGTCTAAATCAGAAAATTCAAAATTATTCCTGCCCACCAGGAAATCTTCGATCTATTTGTCTCCTTCAAAGACCTGCCAATATTTTTCATTATCTGGCACTGCAGGCCTAAATTTGGTCTGAATGATAATCTGTTGGTAGGATATGAGCTAGCTAGACAAGCTAATCCATTCGCAATTGCATTTTTCCCCCTAGGAATGAATGCTAATTCATATTCAACAAACGCTTTCAATAAGTCCAGAGTGTCAATCCTGTATGCCCTAAGCCTGGGGTGTTTTGCTGAGTACTCACCATTCACCTATTTGATAACTAACTCAGAGTCTCCTCTCACAACGATCCTATGGGCTCCTAATTTCTTCAATAAATTCAGACCCAGGATGAGAGCTTCATACTCTGCAATGTTATTGGTGCATGTGAAGTGCAGATTCACAGCATGGCTCTCTGCATGATCGTTTTCTGTGTTACGTAGCCACACCCCTGCTCCAGCATTTTACCTAGTACAGGACCCGTCAAAGTTCATCTCCCACAGGGGTTCGCCATTATGTTGCACTAGGGGGTCTGTATTAGGTTGCGAGATATCTGGCTCTTCACGTGATGCGTTAGTTTGAAGGATGCGACTAACAGGTTGACTGCATAGCGTTTCTGGTTCATTCTAAGTTTTGCTTTCATTGTCCTGCCCACGGTTTTCTTCATCGTATTCTTCCAGGGTAGCCATTATGCTAAAGTCCATGGGCTCCGTGTTTTTGCTCGAATTTTTACTTTCAGATTCTGGCTCTCCTACGGATTGGTCATTATAAAGGATGAAAGAATCCAGGTCTGTGTGTACAGAGTATAATGGTGCATTTTCAGGCTTCTCGGGGCTACTGACTAAGAATTTCATCTAAGACTCTCTATACAATCTCCTAAGTTGGCCAAATATAGGGATAGTGGCATATGAGCCATCCATCTGCATTGTTCCTTGTAGTTTGGCTCCCCATGATCTAGACAATAGCATGTCGTACTTAGGTGGCACATCTGCCACCACTACATCCATGACCATACATTTGGCAGGAATCTGGGTCAAACTCACACATAAATCTTTGATTATTCCTAGGCATTTTACTCTACTAGAGTCAAAAGAGTATAAGTCCTTGTAGGGTCTGGTGATTTCTAGGCCTAGCCTTTCCATCACTACCTTAGGCATTAGATTGTGGGATGCACCAGAGTCATGCATGGCATTATGAAGGATCTTGTCGTGAATGTTGAGACTGACATAGAAAGGTGGAACTACCCCCTCCTGAAACTTTCCCTCAATTTTTGAACCAAAGAGTAGGGCTGGTTGATCATCATTCAAATTTACGGTATCGTTGTTTTCCCCTAGATTCAATGCTTTCAAAATTTGGCCTTTATATACATCTTGAGTGGCCAGTTCAGATAATGGTACAGAGATTTTGATCTTGGCAATCTCACTCTCTAAATTGAAAGTGGACTGGGTCTGGAAAATGCTTGACTCTGTTTTATTTTCTACTGCCTTAGTAGCTGAATCAGTTTGTGATTTCTCACTATGTGCAGTGTCGGGAGAAATTGTATCAGGAGTACTGACTGAAGTGCTAGTACTGTCGGTTGGTTGGCTTGGTTTTTCGGTGACTTGGTTATCTTTTCCCCTATGTTTACCAGAACTTTCAGCTGCTAATTTATCATTTGCAACATATGCTTTAGAAGATCTGTCAGGCCTTTTCTTGATGGTTACAACAGGAGTTTTTGTTTTGGAATTATCTTGACTCTTTTTACTCCTGAGCTTATATTGTTCTCGGACCTGCATCATGGCATTTTCAAATCCTAATCTGTAATCCTCAGTTTCTAACCATTCCTCATCCCCATACATGGATAAGGGTTGGTTTTCCCTTGAATCACAGTTATGGATTGAGTCTTCTATTTCAAACATGTTTATTGCATTCCCTTCAAACTCTTCAATGATTCCCTCGTCTTCTTCTAAAAATTTTTCTTGAAATGGGGGAATAATTTGTTGATCTGACTCTCTTTGCCTGTTGGGAGCAGCATTGTTTCTTCTAATGTTTTGGTTCTGGTTTTGGTTTCTGTTTTGGACAACCATCCTCTTTATCATTTGTTGCAGTTCTTCCACATTTTTAGACAGTCTGTCGTATTTGGGATCAGATGTGGAAGCTACGTTGTCATCCCTATATGTCACCCTTTTTTCAGCTTTTAATCTTGCCCTTTTTTCCATTAAGTTTTCTTCTATGGTTATGGCTCCTTTTTGCATGTCTTCCAGGGTGTTGTACTCTTTATCTCTAAGCTCATAGGCCATGTCAGCATCAAATCCATCAGGATATTTTTCTAGGGCCATACCTTGAGGAGGTTTCATGTGTGGAGGGAGGGCGTTGTAAATGCTGTTGAATCTAGTGGTGTAATCGTGAACACTCTCTCCTATGTTTTTCTTAAGGGACATGTATTCTGCCAGAAGCTGACGAGGGTTTGCCCTAACCTCCCATTTGTTTATGAAAGTCTGGTATAATGCAGGGAGATCTTGAATACTGCCAGGAGGTAAACCTTTAAACCATTTCTTTACATCGCCCCCAGGCTTTGGGAAAATATTCTCATTTTGATTATTTCATCATCAATTTCCATATAATCAAAAGAATCTTCCATCTTATCTACATGTTGTTGAGCTGTGATGGACTCTTTGGCAGTGAAGTGTGGGATTTTTGACTGGTAATCATTTGGCAAGGGTAACAAGGGCTATGGTAAAACTAAAGGTGCGTACCAAGCTGCCATGATAATGTTCTGATGAGGTATAGGGTTGGCTTGAGCAGCTGGTATTTGGATGATAGGGATATTAGGTCCAGCAGGAGCTTGTTGAGCAGATCTAGGGTGGGGGAGCCCCAAGTTTTGAATGAAGTGGATATCAGGTGGTGTAGATGGAGGGGTTCCTCTGTCCCTAATGTGTTGACCACTATAAGATGGTGTGCTATGAGGCTCAAGGTCTTGCTGGTCTAGGTGATTGAATGACCCAGCTCTAGGTAAGTTGTTTGATAGGTCTAGGTCGGGGAGAAAATGTGATAGAGCTGTTAGGTCTTCTGGTGCAGAATTAGCTCTATAAATGTGACTGGAAATAGTCGGTCTGTTAGGTGTAGGAGCTCCTTTGAGGATACTTTCCGGATTGTCAACTATTTCAGGTGGGTTTGGGTTGGGATAAGCTCGTGTGTGAATGGTTCTGAAAGCCAGAATGTTGTTTCTTAGCCAAGCAGCTTAACCCTATTTGTTACTTCTACTGTGGTTGATGTTGTCTCAAGGGCTGGTCTCCTAGTGGAGTCTTATGTGAAACCAAGATAATCAGCAGGCCTACTGATCACCAGTGGGGTATTTTCGTTTAGGAACAAGGGAGTCGCCAGGTGGAGGGTTTAGGATGTTTCTAGGGAGTACACTGTCCACCACAGTGCTCAGGCACTGTCACCTTTCAGGAATCTCCTCTGAATCAGCAAGCTCCAACCAGAGATTGACTGGGAGGGCATTTACCAGATATGTCACCTCTAAAAAGAGGATGAGATCTGGAGGCTACCTGGCCCTTTCCAGGCTTTGTCTAAGAGTATGGTGGATATTCAATAATGGAGGTTGATTCAAGAAAGGGGTGACTTATTGTCAACCTAACCAGAGTTCTAAGTTTCTGAGGTTTTTACGAATGTTTAAGGTGAAATGTACTCATAACTCCCCAACGGAGTCGCCATTATGTTGGGGTTCCCATGTTTTGGCCAGGTTGACAGAGACCAAAAGATGAGACAACATAGAACCACTTTGGGACCTTAGGATCTAGCCCTCCTAGGTCCAAAGAGGGATCTCTCTATGGTAGTCAAAGGTTTATGTCTTTGAAGCTCGGGTGTTATGATTTTAGGCTAGTTATAGGCTCATGGTTGTTTGTTTGATTGTTTGTGTTTGGTTGGAGGGAATCAGGAGAAGAAGGACCAATATAAGACAAGGATGAGCAAAGAGGAAGCTTAGGCAGAGACAGATGACTCAGAGAACATCAAAGCCATTGGGCTATGGAGTCAAGAAAGGATTTATTTGTAGTCAATGTGCAAGCTTTCAATTGGGCTAGTCATCTAGAGCATTTGGATCTTAAAGGATGATTGGTGGGATGGGACATTAAGGATTGAAAATGAGTGAAGGGGAACTATCCAACTCTATCTATAGATCAGGCCAGAGGTCATTTAACTCCAAGCCTGCTTGGACAGAATTAGAGGTAAAAAAAGGGATCTTGGAAAGGTTTAATTGGGATGGAAAGCTCCTAGAGAGACAGAGATCAGGTTCTAGACCTCCAGGATTCTCAACACATTCAACTAAATCCTAACAAGAACATCTAAATACAGATTTCATTAATTCATACATCAGAGAGCAGGCAATAACATCCACTACACTGGTTAAACCAATTGAAATCAACATTCAGATACACATATAAGTAGAAAACATAAAAGGCTGGGAGAGCAGCAACATAAGGTACCTATCAAGGGTAAATCTTATGCCAAACTTCTGATGCGAGCCTGAAGAAACATGATGAAATGAAAGCAAGTCAATCACAAATACAGAGAAAGGAAAACATCACCAGCTGCTTTAGATCAAGATCCAAAGAAACATGCTTGTTATATTAAAAACAACACCAATCAGGTACATCATAGCCCACAGCTTGAACGTTCAGTCTGAATACATCAAATCTCAGCCTATCTTACGATACTACACAGAGAACTTGTCTCAAGAGGAGAATACTTGCATTTCTCTGATATCTCATCAACAACCCTTACAATGTTTCTTTCTGTGCTTTACAACAGATGATGAACCGAAGATTGACTCAGATGGTAGGTGAATACTAAATGTAACATTAAATACACAAATGAATGCAGGGCCAAGACCCATTCCATTTGAATGCTTGAGTATTTAATCCCCGCCATTCTCTGGAT
Source organism: Pinus albicaulis (assembly GCA_034641835.2). Classification (NCBI taxonomy): domain Eukaryota; kingdom Viridiplantae; phylum Streptophyta; class Pinopsida; order Pinales; family Pinaceae; genus Pinus; species Pinus albicaulis. The sequence continues at coordinate 133,124,750 of CM076582.1, read as the reverse complement.
GCTAGGGTGATCTTATCTAGATTTCCAGTCACTCTGATATGACCTCGAATGCACTATGGCTGCGGAACCTTGCTGTACTTGCGGAGAAAAAACAAACAACTGAATTACCAGGAAGTCTGCTATATAAGTGTTCTGACAATTTTGGACTTTAGTCTGGTGGTAATTTCTCCAGGGACATGGTGCATAATAAAAGCTGTATGGCACCGTGTACTTGATGAAGAAAAACATTCTGCTGAAGAATAAACCCTAATGTTACCTTTAATTGTGCTCAAGACCTTTTGGTCGATCCTCAGGGACTTCAAACTGCTGCTTTGCCTTCTAAACCTCTGATTAAAGGCTCAAGATCTTCATTAGCTTGCCTTAATTTTTCTTTGTAATCGAACGTCATTGCCTACAATTCTACCAAAAGTTATCTCTGCTTGAACGTGATGGGAGACATAGGAAGTGGAATCCTCGCTTTCCCTACTGCAGTCCCACACCGCTTTGACAATTTTATAGCAACACGACCCTGATTTAATTCATCCATGACTCCATTAAGATGGTACGATCGGAATATAGAGTCTTTCACCTCTAGCAACCCTGCAAAACAACAAACTGTGAAGAAATCCATGGGCGAGAAATGATGAAAGCACGGTGAATGGGGGAGATGGTCGTGCAAACGAAATGGAAGTGAAATCCGTAGAGGAAATGGTGAAAATTACTATGGAGAAGGCTAGCAGACTGTAGATCGAACAGACAGACGAGAAACCTTAAAAAATGCAAAATGAACCGAATATATGTGATAGAATGGGCGGATGTACGGGGAATAAACGTGGAGTGATGATGTGGAGGCCTAGGCGACAGCGGAATGGTTTACAATCTGCAGAGAAAGAACTGTGGCCATACTTCCGATCTTCAAAGGAGATCGTACTGGAAGCGACGGATGGAGTGACTGGGGCGGCAGCGTAGGAGACAGTTAACGGGGCGCAACTTCGTGGAGCGCGAGAGACCGTTGGATGAGCCATATCAGATCCGAGCGGTCGCGAAAGCACCCTACTGGCGTCCCGAGCCGAGGATTAACGTAAGTGGAGAAAGTGGTTTCGTAATCGTAGGGGACGCGTGGCGGCGAATGTATGGAATCGCCGGGTCTCCAGGGAAAACCCACTGCCTCGGCGGTGAGCGTGAAGAATAAACCGGCGGTTTTTAGGCAAGCGCGCTAGTGGGGACCATAAGGAAAAGGCAAGCCCCACGCCATTGATCTGTCGGGCGATGGACGGTTCAGATGCGATCACCGGCAACGAATGAGTTCAATGGTATTTGCTGCGGGGGTGGCGATCGACGTTTGTTGGGTTTAAATCAAAGGTCGAAGATTCCCTGATAATCATATAGGATAAGCGCCTTCGGGGCTGGCACTTCGGTCACGGCGCAGGGTCTCATGGGGGAAAGGAGCGGGGGCCATGGGCGAAGGGGGCTAAGGCCCAATATGTGAAATGTATGGATTTTTATTCATTTTTAATGCAATTTGGGGCCAGTCAGGGTAACGATAGAGCAATGAAGGGTAGGAAAGGCCAAAACAGGGGCAGAGAAAGGATTTCAAGGGGATTTTGGGGAATTTAGGCATAAGGAAGGGGAAACTTGAGGGGAAGAAAGGGAGAAATGTGGTATTTGTGTGTGATACAGGGGTAAAATAAAGCTCTTTAGGAGACATGAAATTAAACAGAGGAGCTTGTATATGAAAGCATCGTAGAGGTCAAGGAAGATGAGTTTTTTGTGGAAAAAGCATTCCTTGAAGGCTCCAAGACAATCTTAGCCCCCTGGCTATTTGACAAGAATTTCACAGGGGGCTAACAAATCATACCTTCTTTGTTTTTTTGTCGATTTGAGTGATTCCAAAGCCAAATGGTAATTTAAAGTTTTATCTCCAATAAGCAGTTTTAAAAATTCCATTGAATGGTATGTTAAATTTTCTTAGAACACCCTGCATAATAAAGTCATTTTCGATTTTCCAGCTCAGACCAACAGTTGATATTTCAAGCATAAATTTTTCGTTTGATGACGGATTGAACCAATTAAAATTGGATATTAAATTATATTTATTTTTTTATCTCCAATAGAAACAAGTTTTGAAGAGAAGAAGAATTGATGGGTCAAATACGTTAAGGAACAGTCGAGAAAACAAAGTTTCAAGAGTGCTGATTTATGATAGGTAGTCATTATTTTGGTCATAAATTCCCCATACGATATCGAAATTGAGTGATTCAAATTGCGTTGTAAACTAGATTCATATAGGAATCTCTCATAGAAACAGGTTTTAAAAATATAGTCATTTAGGTCTCCAAAAACTGACTGTCCCAACTCTATTCCTAAGCTGCCTACTAGACACCCTGTCAATGTTTTGGTTCTAACTTTTTCGTTTCAAATCCAAATTGAGTGATTCAAATTGGGTTGGAAAGTAGACATCAAGGGCTACTTATATAGAAATATTTTTTACAAATATTTACTTTTGGTCCCCCAAAACATGACTGCCCCAACTGTGTTTTCAGAAATTTCATCAAGCCCGCAAGCCAAAAAAATATGATATTCAAGCAATTTTTCCATATTGATGATAAAAATGAATATAAGTGTTTGTAGAATTGTTATTTGCAATATAATTCATCTACATACACAAATAAATTAAAATATTTATCATCAATGTTGATTTCACAGCGTGTTGCAACAAAGAAACAACTATTTTTTTTAAAATGTGTTTATTTTATTTTTATACACTAGCCTACTCTGAATTGGAAAATAAATATGATTACGTATAAGATTATTTCCACTGTAACCATTTTATAGATAAGGCTTCAATTATGTACATACCCAAATTTGAAAAATGCATGTTAATAAAAATTAGGGTATGAGAAGCCAACTTCCCTTGAAAAGATGGTGTCAAAAATTGTTAAAGCATAGAGTGATGTTGGAAACAAATGATGGAGTGAAACAAATCTTCAATGTATCCCTTACTTTCTTGATTTTCCATAGCCATCGTATCATGAATTTCTTGAGTGTTTGAAATGTCTTGTTGGTGCAAACTAGAAGAAACCTCATTTTCTTTCATAACTTCTACAATTTTTGGATTTGATTCATTCTGAGTCTCAGTGTAAGTTTTCTCCAATAGTGCATGTGAGATAGAATGGGTGGGAAGGGTGGATAAATTTAGCAGTTCAACACTGTAAGCATACTGTACTGGTTTATTATGGTGAGGGTGTGGAATGAGTTGAGCAGGAGATTGTGTAGGGAATGGAGCCTCTTGATGATGTAGTTGATTGTGTTGAGTGGATGATTTTGATGGGAAAACAAGATATTGTGGAAGAGCTGGAAGATGTGTTTGTGCTACAAGATGAGGGAGAGTAGTCATGCAATCATAAGATGAACCATGCCAAACTTGTAGAAAAGATTGGTGGTGGTTATATTGAGATTGGCATGGCTGCCCTAACATATAAGTATTCCATAATGGATTATGCAAGTAAGAGAATGCGGAGGAAGTGTTTTGAACCATACCTGTTGACCTTGTTGCAGCTTCCACATCTCTTTGATATGCTACTTCCATCCTAGATAAAGAAGAACAACTATCTATGGGATGCTCCTTTTGGTTATGAGGGAAAACCACTTCATCTAATTCTTGATTTCTATGAACCTGCAAAACATTCAATTGTGAATTTAGAGAGCTAATAAAATCATATTTAAAATTTTCAAATAAAACCTTGATTTCAACTCTTATATCTTTTGTTCTTATAGTAGATTTGGAAAAGAAAGAAGAAACTTCTCTAGAATTCTTACCATCTTTGGAAATTCCTCTTGAATACCTTATGCACAATTCACAAACATCATCATATGATAACTGAAAAACATCACCTCTTCCTATCAGATTTAAGAGTTCTAAAAATTCATCTTTAATTCCTTTAAGAAGGAGTGTTTTCAAGATCTCTTTTTCCAAATGCTTATGTTTTGAGTTTTGAAGGTTATATCGAAATCGCTCTACATAGTCCTCCAAGCTTTCATCTTCCCTTTGTATCATACCAAAAATATATTTATTGGATTTGAAGTAGTCTTGATACTTCTTCAAGAATATGTTCTTCATGTCCTCCCATGTTTGGATGCAGTTCCCACCTAGGCTCATGAACCATTGGAGAGCTGCTCCTTTTAGAGTAAGAGGAAACACTTTCAATCTTTCATCATTAGTACAATAATCATATCCTCTACAAAGTATTTCAAACTCAAATAAAAATGTATCTGGTTCTTCATTTGTCAAACCATGAAAATTTGGTAGAGACAATGGGGGAATTATGTGCATTTGTGTCACTCCTCCTAGATCCTTGATAGGGAATTCAAAAGTTGCAATGTGAGCCATTTCTTACCATGATAGAAGATGTTCTTAATGTGTTTCTTTAAGGATCCTCCTTCCAATGTTCCTGTCAATTAGTTAGTGAAATGGGTGGTGCTTACAGCACCACTCGAGCGGAATTACAAGATTTTTTTCAAAAATTCTAACTCTAAAATTCAAAAAAACGCAAGCATTCATTCCTACCTTAAGCTTTCACTCAATTATGCTGTGAAGCGGGCCAGTGAACAAGTGTGTTTCTTGCTCGGTGCGCAGGTTCTTACCTTCCGCCTTTAATACCCAATTTTTCCCAAGCAGAAAAAATTAAATATGCATCACTCTTTATAAATGACATACACTCTCCCCGGCAACGGCGCCAAAATGTCGAGGTATAAAAGGTATTTTTTTAACACCTATTTATCTCACATTAATTATCAATCCTGGAGCGAATTTTTATTTCAAGAGTGTACTCAATCTGAGGCAGCAATTCAGTCTAAGAGTAATGCTGTGTGAGATGTAGTAAAATGTTCTAAATACAAGAGTAAATGGATGCTTGGAAAATAAATCTAATTACAACAACTTAAACTCAAATGCTCTGAAACCTTAATTAAATCAATCTGCAAAACATTGATCAGAAATATAGTAGCAATAACTCCTTCCCTTAGAAATCGATGCAAGATAACCAATCTAGGAACTTGGAAGCAATAACCAATGTCCTCTACAGTTGGTGATCTTAAAGCAATCGAAATGAAAACAAACTCAATCTTCGTGCTGATGAAAATAACTGAAAGGAACAAAATCTGGAAAGGAACAACAGCTTGTAATTCCTATGCATACCAATTGTAACTCATCTATTTGCTAATCTGAAGCTATGAATCAGAAATAAACAATAAACAGAAATGGAATAGAAATATGAACAACAATTCTAATTCTAATGCAATCAGGCAACTAATCTCAATACTCCAATTCTGTCGACATCCAAGACTATGAAACAGTTCATTGGAATGAATCATAAATCAATGGAACATCAATGCTTTATAAAAGATAGCAAGATGAATAAGATAGTAAATACGATCCTTGCTAAGATAGAATAGCAGTACAATTCATTAACGTATACATCAAATCTGAATTCAATCCAACAACAATCAAATAACTCTGTAATCGTAATAAATCAAAATGCAATCATCACACAACAGAAATAAAAGAATAGAAATACAAACATCGGATCGATCCACCAGGATCGGGCCCTCAACCGCCGGTGAAACATCGCTGGGCTACTGTAGAGCTTGAGAAATGGAATGAGAACGCCTCTTTGTATTAATAAAACATGAATAGATTTTACATCAGTTGCTCTTTGATCACAAGAGTCAAGGAATTACAGTGTTACAAAGGGAATTCAATAATCATCCATTCTTTTCCAATACACAATACATGCTCTCCTTTTATAATCAGAGGGAAGAGAAATTAAATAGTAAATATGATCTCCCATAACAATATTGGATTTTTCCCAACAACTTGATCAACCAGAAAATACATTTCCAACAATCTTTCAACAAGAGCAAGGCGAATTTGGCTTTGCAGCTGAGATTTGGAGGACGGCCGCAACAACAAATCTGAGAAAATCATGCTCAAAGAACCCTGCGTTTCTCTCAATACAGGCTGAATTTGGGCAAACCATTCTTTGAAAAAGTTAATTGGGCCCGTTCTAGACAAAACCCATTTTCCGGATTTTCCAGATTCTTCTTCATTTGCCGAGAATCTTAACCACAAAACTGTCACTTCTTATTCCAACGAATTTCTGAGTTGGAATATTTGATGATGATTTGGAGATCAAATCTTCAATCTGGAAAATATCTTGGAGGCTAAAATGGTGAGTGATATTACAAAATATATTAATAAACCATCATTGATAAAATTATGCATAATAATCATCAATTTATTAAAAATAAAAGAGAAGAAATAATATTCATCCATAAGAACAAAAATCATTATAAGATGGATTTATATGATAAATTATAATAAATGACATGATAAAGAAGAGTAAAAATGGATGAAATAAGTGTTAAAAAGTGGTCGTATTCATGGCCCAACACTAGAAAAATCCACTAGGTCTAGGGAATTCACCTATGTCCACAATTGTAAATTTTGCATAACAAATTGGTGACCATAATGGGGATCGATTTCTGCCCTTAGTGGTTTCCTTGACATTAACACCTTTTTCACCTCTTAAACCGATCATGATTGATTCACTCAAACCTTGATTGATCCTAGGAAAACCCTTCTCTGAGTTTGATTTAATTTTTGTGTTGTATTTTAGCTAGACCTGCCTCGGGGCACTCTCTGTACCTGCACAACAAGGAACTAGTGTCAGTTATGTACTTGCGTTGATCCATGTAAGATGCAAAAACCTTATTTTCTTGAATTGATCTATGATTTTCTTTGGTCTAGATTGTTTACCTGTTGTCTCTGAGTGTCTCCTTACCTCTGAAAAGCCTTCATTTAGTTTACTTTTGATTTTGATAACCTTTGGTAATAATTTGTTTGGATTTTTCTATGTTCTTTTCATTTATGTCATTGACAAAATTTTACTTGATCATTGATTGTTTGAAGAAATTGATATTACAATCATCATTCTATGTGGTTTCTCTCATAAGTGGTTTATCAAGCATCTTAGTTTTCATTTAATTTGGAAATTAAGAGGATAGAAAAGAAAAATCTCATCATTTTTCATTTTGCATTACATTTAGGGTTTTGTGTGTGAAATTGGAAATTTGAACAATTTCATTAGGGAAATTTATTTAACAAATTTTGTTTGTTGCATTTTGTATGCTGCATTACTCTTTGTTTATTCCTTCCTGTACATAGATTTTAATTGAAAATAAAATGTTTCATTTTATCATGCTATATTTCATCTTTAGGATATTCAGGTGAAATTCACGGTGAGACTTGAAAAATGAAACTTAATTCAAGATAAACTTTAAAATTTATTGAATCAATCTTAAGGAGCATTTGAAACATTAACACAAACATCTATAGGTCTAGGCTAGAGACATGTTCCGACGTCTATAAACATAGGAGCTATCGTTTTTTTCCAGTATTGCATTTTAGAGGTGATATCCCATTCCACGTATGTAAGTGTATCAGACCATTCTCCATGTACCTTCGAGTGTATCAGATGGTGATCCATGCATGAAAAGTATATGGGAACAATCTCATTGTAAAATTATGTATTAGAAAACACTAACATGGATTGCACTTCCACATACCTTTGTGTATATTTTGGAAGTCCACACCAGGTTGCTATCATCACCTTAAATAACTGAGTCATCCGCTTTGTACACTATGATACATTGAATACAATATTCAAGGTGATGGGTTGTCTGTACGTAAATCCTTGGTTCTCCAAGGTTTTATATTGTAGTTCACCGTTGCTTGCTAAACCCTTTTATGCCTAGTTACCCCTTTTTTGATTTAATTTTGTGTTAATTTATAAAATTTATTACACCAACGTGGAAGAAAAAACCCCTTAATCCCGTTGTTCGCGTAGGATGCAAATATTGCCTCCTCTTGCACCTGAGGCAACTCCTCGACGTCGTTAGATGAAAAAAATTACATATACTACCTAATACAATACTTCTGGAGCTACTCCTTTTGGTCCTCCATCTGAAATTGATCCACCATAATATTATTTTCCTGTGAGTACTGAACCCGAGATTGCTTCTCTGCTAGTTTATGAGTCCGACATAGTTGAAAAAAAGAACCTGATATTTTATTACCTGAGGTTATTAAACAATAACTTAAGTATTTTAAATTAGAAACATTACAACATGAGGTTATATAACCTAAGGCACCTCAGTTAACTACACCTGTTACTCCAAGAAATTCCTCTTATCTTCCTCTATCTCATACCCAACCTCAACCCATATATTTCGTACCTGACAGTGAACCAATTCCACCTGGTCTTGTGAGCATTGAGGAGATTTCTCAAGAAGAGTATTGACCCTCACCTCCTATCCATTTTAGAGGGACTCATATTTACCAGACACATCCCTTTCCTTCTCCTCATACTCCGTCACAATCTCCTTTGTCTGGTTCATCTCCTTTTAACTAATCCTTGAGTTTCCCCCGAAAATCCTCTTTGGGAAATTTGACCATGAATGAGTCTGCTATGGTTTCTCAACCCATATTTGCTACTATTACCGATAAAACCATTGTTGCAGCTTCTTCTATGTTTGCAATATCACGAGAGACACATTTATATGGTGGCCCATCTATCCCGCTTGGTTACCAATTGTTACCTGGTACCTTTTCTAGTGTAGCATCCATTCCATGGAATTCTCCCATGTCATATTATTTTGGAATCCCATATAAAACTTCTTTGATGAGCGCTACATAGTATGCTCCTCCTCCTCCCTCTCGACCTTCAATAGAGCAACAATTTGGTCCTTATGTTAGTGGGTATGGACACCTACAAAAACCAATCCACCTCATATTGGGTACCCTCCTGATCCAGTAGATCAATAAAGTGCTCAAAAATTAAAAGTGTTCAAAATTTCTTGAAACTGGTGCCAAAATGTAGATCTCATCACCCTAAATCCAACGCAACTTGAATCGCTTAAAACCAATATCGTATGCTCTAGATATCATGTTCTAATTATTTTCCTAAACAACTATTTTTTTTGCAGGTTGGATGCAGGAACATTGTCTAGGAAGTATATACGTTGACTAGGTAGGGTGACTGGGAAAGCTAACTATAATTCCCGGGCCAATGGTAAGCTACCAAGTGGCCTCACCGTATTGTTTCAGAGTTGATGTGTTTTGATTGGTTGATTGGGGGTTTTTGTTGGACCTATGAATGGGAGCCACGTGGCCCAATGGTAGGAAACCATGTGGCCTCCTGAGGGTGGTCTAAATTTTTTGTTCATGGTCGAACTAACATCCACAAGTATCGAACACGAGACCAAGTGCATGATAGGGAAATAATCTACCATAGCACCATAGGTGTTGCTTAAACCATATGTGTGGCAAGCCCTATTTAAAGTTTCATTGTGTGGTATATGGGGGACGGGGCTGAGGCTAAGCCCTCGTCCCTGGATGCTTTACAACCCAAGAAACCACGTGTTCAGTGAACAGGTAATGGTCGCGGGTCAGTACGAAGATTTGGGGATAAACCCGAGCGTGTGGCCCAACTTTTCCGCTCAGAGGGGTCATTAGACAATTAAAAAACATGACAATTTGCACCCAATTCAACGCGAATCTTGCCGATGCCAGGAAAACATGTAGCTTAGCAGTTCCGAAAAAGGTAGAATTCATAGAACAGTTAGCAGGGGAGTCCAGTTTGTAGAGCAGTTAGCAACAAAACTTCTCTAGAGCATAACTTCTTCAGTTTTTGGCCAAATTGAGCCCAACAAGAGCCTAGCTTGGCATTTTTTACTATTCTAGAGCCATTGGAGACATTATTTTTACATTTTGAGCATTGTAAATCCATGTAATCACAAATTTGAGCACTTAATGAAAGAGGCCCAACATTGGAAGTTGGACCAGGAGATGTAGCGCAGGAGGGGTGAGCTCCTTTATCATTTTGTTGTTTTGTGTTGCTATGTATGGTATTATTGTATCTATTTTTATGTTGCAAATTGAGTTAAAAAATCTTAATTTATGTGCTTTTGAAAATTGATCAATTTCCTAAAAGACATAAAATTTTACTTGCACATTTATTAAAACCTTCAAGTTTACAAATACATATCACTTTGGTATCTGAGCTTTGGTTGTTTGAAGTTTTAATTTTGTTGCAAGTGTTTTATGATGCTTACAAGGTTGAAGCCCAAAAGAGGAGAAGGAAAGCTTGTGGGAACAAGTCCTCAAGCTAGTTCAAGGAGAGAAAATTCACCTCAAGTTTCACCTGAAGTGTCACCTAAAGCTTCACTAGTCATGTCACATGAAGAGGGCCTTGACACTATGTCCGAGGATGAGAGAAATTTTAGAAAAGCCTTATTTGAAATGACTGAAATGGTGAAAGTTATTTATGAGGAGAGGAACTCAAGATTGCAAGGAGAGAACTCAAATCCTCCAAAGGGAAATGCAGGCAATGGTGAAAAAACACCACCTCTACCTCCACATTTTCCTAGACCTCCATCTTCACCCTCATCTTCTTCTACATCTACCCCTTCATAAACTCCTCCAATATCTCCAAAGGGACATGGTAAAACTCCTTTGTGAAAGCTTGATATAAATTTTAAATTGCCTATGTCGAATGGAGAGGTAAATGCTGAGAAATTGGATAATTTGGTTCATCAGATTGAGTGTATTGCAGGATACAAAGAATCAAGGATGATGAGACCAATATCCAAATTTTTTCTAAGGTTGGAAAGTACAACACTCATTTTGTGAGAGGAAAAAACTCAAGAAGATCTCAAGAAAAGAGGTAAGATTATAACTTATTGGAATGATTTTGTAGCTGCATTAAGAAGACAATTTTATACATTAGCATACATGCAAAAATATATAATGGATTGGAAAAAATTTAGGCAAGCTAAGGGTCAGAGTGTGCAAAGTTATACCCTAGAGTTTAGAAGAAGAGCTTTGATTTTGGGTGAAGATTTATCCTCTCAAGACACTCTACTCAAATACATCGGAGGTTTACATAGTTACTTGAGATACACAATTCTCATGTTTAACCCTACAAATCTAGATGAAGTTTGTGTACATGAAACTCATTTAGAAGAAAGAGGGAAGAATGTTACCTAAGAGAATATCAAGAAGCCATTCAAGAGTGGAGACAAAGGAAAGGGAAAATTCAAAGGCAAGGGGAAAAAAATGCTTCCATCAAGAAAGAGGGAGACAAAATCACATGTAAACACTGTTCAAAAGAATGCCATGATGAAGACCATTGTTGGAAACTTCATCCTGAGATGAGACCCATAAATTTTAACAAAAAAGGAAAACAAAGGATTGCTGCAACTACACAACATGATTTAGGATCTGATTCCGGAGATGAAACAAAGATCACAACCATGGGATTAAAAGGTAAGGATTCTATTGTAAGTACTAGTTCTTTTAGTAACCTCAATGAAACTCGAAATTATAAATAAAGAATAGAGATTTTCCATATTAGAGTCATCTCAAAACATTAAAAAAATCGAAAATTTGTTTGATAATGGATCAAAATCCAACCTTATTTCAGAAACCATTTTCAAGAAACTAAATTTGGAAACCATTTCTCATCCTAAATCTTATCCTTTGGGTTGGGTATGTGACAATGCAAAATTGCAAGTGGCAAAATTTGCTATCCTTGCAAAATTCATTGATGAGGTAGAACTTGATGTAGTTCCACTTGATATATATGGTATTGTTTTGGGAATCCCATATCTATATGATAGGAAAGTCGTATTTCATCACCATGGGAACATGTATCATTTGTTTAAAGATGGGATTAAGTATATTGTTAGAGCACATTACAAGAAACTGAATTTATATGTTGTGAATGCTGGACAAATGAAGAGGCTTGTTAATGATAGGAAGAATTTTGTACTCTTGATGATCAAACCCAAAGATGATGTTGAGAATGAAGCCTTACAAGGATGTGATGTAACAACGAAATCTGATTTGATTGAGGTTGTTAACACATATGATAAGATGTTTCAGGAACCTGATTGCCTCCTAAAAAATGAATCCAACATGAGATACAATTGCAGCAGGATGATGCTCTTCCAAACATTGGTATGTACCGGATGTTAGTCACGGAGAATGAAGAAATTAAGAAACAAATCCAAGAGTTACTTGATAAAGGGGTCATCATACCAAGAAAATCTCCATGTGGGCCTCCTATTGTTTTAGTTCCAAAGAAGGATGGTACGTGGCGCATGTGTGTAGAATTTAGAGCCTTGAAAAAAATCATGGTAAAGAATAATTACCCTCTTCCTTGAATTGATGATTTACTTGATCAATTGAAAGATGTTGTTTATTTCACTAAGTTGGACTTGAGGAGTCGCTATCATCAGATTAGGATTGTTGAAGGAGATATTTGGAAGACAACCTTAAAAACAAATCAAGGTTTGTTTGAGTGGTTGGTTATGCCATTTGGGCTTCATAATTCTCCTAAAAAATTCATGAAAGTTATGAATGATGTTTTAAGGAATTTTCTGGTTGATTTTGTGATAGTCTACTTAGATAGCATAATGATTTTTAGCAAGACTCATGAAGAGCTTTCCAAGAATGTTAGGCAAGTTATAGATGTCTTAAAGAAAGAAAAGCTGTTTTTAAAGATGTCTAAATGTGAATTTGGGAAAACCTATTTAATATATTTGGGTCATATTGTTGGAGGAGGTGAATTGAAGATAGATCCATCAAAGGTCGAAGTCATTTTGAATTGGCCAAAACCCAAGAATGTTACAAATGTTAGAAGCTTCTTGGGAGCAACCCGATATTGGAGAAAGTTTATTTCTAACTTTTCATCCATTGCAGCTCCATTACATGCTTTGACAAGTGTGAAACAAGTTTTTCAGTGGGAAGGAAAGTAGCAGAAAGCTTTCGATGCATTGAAAGGGAGAATCAATACAACACCAGTGCTTGCACTTCCAGATTTGAAACAATCATTTGAGATACAAACCGATGCAAGTGACTATGCCATGGGAGGAGTCTTGATGCAACAGGGTAAGACCATCTATTATCATTTCGAAACTTTTAATGGTGCAGTGATTAAATATCCTACATATGGCAAAGAATTGTATGCTTTAGTGCAAAGTGTGAAAAAATGGAAACATTACTTGATGGGTAGGGAAACTATCATTCACATTGGCCACCAACCGTTACAATACTTTCAAACAAAAACCAAGCTACAACAAGTGAAGCACTTCAGATGGATGGGTTTCTTACAAAAATTCCACTTGGTGATAAGGTATAAAAAAGGCATCTATAAAAAAGTCGCTGATATGCTATCTAGGCAAATTGTTAGTGCATCCATTATTCTTAAGCATAATTCTATCACACATGAGAGCTATGTTGAGCAATATGCTTTAAATGAGGATGTTAAGGATGTATATGCAAATTTGTGTCAAGGTAACCAAGTAGAGGAATTAGATTATCATGTGCATGATAAATTGTTGTATCATCTTGGAAAAATATGTATTCCACTGGGAGAAATAGTCAACATCATAAGGGAAGCACATACTTCTCTTATTGCTGGCCACTTTGGTGTAGGCAAGACAATGGCACAATTACAGAGGTATTTTTTCTGGCCTTGTATGAATGAAAGTGTGTCAAGATATGTAAGAGAATGTTCTTTATGTGCTAAATGTAAGCCTAGCAAAAGAATGGTTGGATTGTATACTCCACTTCTTGCCCTTCCCATCATTGGGAAATTTTTTCTATGGAATTTGTGGGAGGTATACCTATGTCTAGGAAAGGTCATGATTATCTTTATGTAGTTGTGGATCGTTTTAGAAAAATCTGTATTTTGATGCGTTGTAAGAAGCATGTTGCAACTGAACAAACTGCATAGTTTTTCTTTCAAAATGGTTGGGTGCATTTTGGGTTTCCCGCATCCATTATTTATGATTGAGATTCTCAAATTTTCGGGAAGTTTTGGTCAAGTTTATGGGGACTCATGGACACCAAATTGAAAAAGAGAACAACATTTCATCTGCAAACCAATGGGAAAATAGAAGTGGTGAATAGAAAAATAATACATATTCTTCGTTGTTATTGCAGTAAGCACCCTAAATTGTGGGATGAACAATTGCACTAGATTCAACATGCTTACAATTGAGCCAAGCATTCAACGAATCAAACATCTCCATTTGAGGCATGCTTGGGATACTTACCAAAATATCCTCTAGATTTTATCTTTGGGAAATAGTTTTTTATTGATGGACATAGTGACATAGATAAGGCCAAGTGATTCATTGAAAAATTTCAATTGGTGCATCAAATGGTTCAAGAACAGTTGGAAAAGAATCAAGCCAAGTACAAGACAAGACATGATAAGCATCATGTTTATCACAATTTTCAAGTGGGAGATGAAGTTTGGATTTACATTAGTAAGGAAAGACTCCAAGAAGAAGGTAAAAAACTTAAACCAATCATATATGGTCCATTCAATATTTTAGAAAATATTGGTATAATTCCTTCTAGTTAGATTTTCCTCCATATATGCAAATATATGTAGTTGTTAATGTTGAAAATTTGAGATTATATGAGCCTAATTTGATTGAAGATTAAGGAGAAAATGTTCAGATTCCTACAATTGAATATTTATCTCCTGAATATCTTAAATAATTGCAACATTACACCATCCTTGATAGGAGAACAAGAACTTCAAAACGAGGGAACATGGAGTACCTTATTGTGGGGCTCAAAGGTACAAATCCAGGAAAAGCCAAATGGATTAAGATTGGAAGGGTGAGGGAATTTCACCCTCACCTGTATTTTTATTGAAAAATAATATTTTGGAGGTCTAAAAGCTTCTAGTGGGGAGGAATGATCCAGTGATTTAGTAAAGTGCTCAAAACTTCAAAGTGTTCAAAAGTGTTCGAAACTGGTGTAAAAAAGTAGATCTCGCCACCCTGAATCCAACACAACTTAAATCACTCAAAATCGATATCGTATGCTTTAGATATCACATTCTTATTGTTTTCCTGAACAATTAAAAATTTTGTAGGTTGGATGTAGGACTATTGATTGGGTAGTCCGTACGCTAACTAGGCAAGGTGACTGGGAAAGCTGACTATACTTCATAGGCCAATGGTAGGCAACCAAGTGACCTCACCGTATTGGTTCAGAGTTGATGTGTTTTGATTGGTTGATTGGCGGTTTTTGTTGGACCTATGAATGGGAGCCAAATAGCCTAATGGTAGGCAGCCACGTGGCCTCCCGAGGGTGGTCTAAAATTTTGGTTCAAGGTCAACCAAACTTCCACAAGTAACGAATACAAGACCAAGTGCATGACAAGGCAACTCTCTACCGTAGTGCCACAGACGTTGCTTAACCCATATTGGCGACAAACCCTATTTAAAGTTTCATTATGTGGTATATGGGGAATGGGGTCAGGGCTAAGCCCTGCCCCCCGATCACTTTACAACCCACGAAACCATGGGCACAGGGAACAGGTAAGGTCCGCAGACCGGTATGAAGATTTGGGTATAACCTCAGGCATGTGGCCCAACATTTATGCTCACAGGGGTCATTAGAGAATTAAAACAAGCAAACATTTTCACCCAATTCGGTGCAAATCTCGCCAGCACTGGGCAAAAGTGTACCTTGGTGGTTTCGGAAAAGGAGGAATTCGTAGAACAATTAGCAAGGGAGTCCAGTTTGTAGAGCAGTTAGCAGTAAAACTTATCTAGAGCATATTTTCTTTATTTTTTTGGCCAAATTGAGCCCACCAAGAGCCCAACTTGAGGTTTTTGACTGTTTTGGAGCCATTGGAGACATTATTTTTACATTTTGAGCATTTTAAATCCATTTAATCACAAATTTGAGCACTTAATGAAAGACGCCCAACATTGGAAGCTGGACTAGGAGATGGAGCCCAGGAGGGGTGAACTCCTTTATCATTTTGTTGTTTTGTGTTGTTGTGTATGGTATTACTGTCTCTATTTTTATGTTGCAAACTGAGTTAGACACATTTAATTTATGTGATTTTTCAAATTGATCAATTTCCTAAAAGACATAAACTTTTACTTGCACATTTCTTAAAACCTTCAAGTTTTGGGGGGAAGTTGCCCCTGTATTCCCCTCCTCTTTCAATAAGAGGAAAAACTGTTTTCAGAATGTTTCCATCTCCTAATAAAGTATTGCAAGCTATTTCTCAACCTCACTTGAGTCCTCCATATCTAGGAATGGATACCAATTCTTGACAACCTACATTGCTTGTACAACCTAGATTGATTGTGAATCAAACTAAAACCTCCCAACCTGTTCCACCTACATATTAGATCCCTATTTGTCAACCTATCTCCCAACCTGTTCATGATCAAGTTCATGTATGTAAACCTTTACATGTTGCACCTCTAACTCAACCTCTTCCACCAGTATCTGGTGTTTCCGAAGTCCCACTTACCTAGCCTCTTTATGGTGCCTTACAACCTTGTTGGAACAGGGTCTCCTACAAGCTGCAAAACTGGTCCATTTTGAATATTTTTGATTTGATTTAGTCTAGCGTAGGGGTTTTGGGGCGGGTCAAAGCCCCAAAAGCGTTGTAATGGGTAAAAGGGTAAACTAGGGGTCCGAAAACCACGGTTTGCGGACCATAGGAAAGTCTAGGCTAGATTGCTAAAAATAGAGGGACATTTTGTATTGTAAGAGGTAGGAATGATGAGCTATTGATGTGAATTGTGTTTAAAGCTATCTGTTTGGGTTTTGGGGAAAGGACTCCTGTTGGCTATGTGCGCGGAGATCCAAGTTCAGCTGTGTGCGGACCCTACTGCTCTGTGCGCAGGTTGGGAAGGGAATTGTAAGGAAGGATTGATGAATGAATGAATAAAGAAGGATTGGTAGAGAACTGAATCTGTGAGTACTCTTGTGCAAATCATTGGTAATTGCTGTACTGTGTATTTCCTGTGTTTAAGCTGCAAAGATCTGTGTAAGTGTGTTTTCGGTATCTGGATTGGTTATATTCTATTTACATAATGCTACGTTACTATCATAAAGGCATATAATTATAGATCTACCGCATGTGGATGCGAATAGAGGCCTAATTAACCCTGTGCAGAATGAGGTAATTAGCCCTGCTTGCCTTACCTATCCTTTCTCAGGGTGCGGAAACCTAGTTCCAACACCCACCCATACTACTTCGGGTGAGACTTTGGCCTACGAAAGCGGGTCACTGCCGAAAGGGCCAGTAGTATAGGGGTTTGTTGGCAAACCTTGCACACTGGACTTGGGTCTGAACCCCTCGAGCCAACAAATGGTTCCATTGCTGGGACGAAGCGTTTTGAGGAAGTGATCAGGTACTGACAAGAAAATACTGAATGAAAGTGAATGAGCGGTAAGTGCGATCGAACCAAGCAAGAAAAGGATCACTCTGCCCATAGCCCGCTAAGAAGAGAAACGATGCAAGAATCGCCAGACTTATTGGAGAACAAGCCCTCGATCGAAACATCGGTAGAAGGAGACATGGAAGTACACTTGAAGTTACCTACCTTTAAAGGCGCGGCCGATGAAGACATGGATCAGTTTTGGTTCGTGGCTGACTCGGTATGGACTGCGTAGGGGGTGGTGAGCAATACTGTGAAGAAAGTACAGTTGTCCCTGACCTTCGAGGACAGAGCGCTGGACTGGTACATGCGATACATATCTCAAAATGGAAGTGCATCTCTTCAAGGTATTAAGGACTCCCTAAAACAACAGTTCCGAAAGCCAAGATCATACTCATATTTGGTATCGGAAGTAAAAGACTTAAAGCAAGGTGCGTCTGAGTCGGTGTGGGAGGGCGATCAGCGATTGAAGAAAGCAATCAGGGAAGGAGGGTTCAAGTATGATGATAGACAGCACACGGAATGGTTCATCGTTATGCTTCTACCTCACTTATGTATACCCATGGGTCAACAGACCTTCGAGTCACAAGAAAACGCTTTAGAAGCTGCCATGAAACTCAAAGCCGCACCCAAGGACGACACGTTTGGGGGGGTACAACAAATTCAAGAGCAGCTCAGAGCCATGCACATGGAGATTCAAAGCTTACGAATGGAATGGGGAAAAGGAGCTAGCATAGACCTCTGGTGCATACGATGTCGAGTGACTGGCGATACAAAGGACCAATGTCCTATATTGACAGATTACATGCAGGCGGGAGGACCTAGTCCGCTTCGACCTGGCTCCAGCGGATCGATGCTATGGTGCGATGATTGCCAGGTAGCCGGACTGCATGATACGGCCCAGTGCCCTCGGCTAAGTATGGCTGAGCTAAAGCAGCAGTGGTGCAGGTTCTGCCGATCGGTAGGGCACGATGAATAGAACTATCGCACGTATGACTTGATTGCAGATCGAGGGAACCTTTATAGGGTACAGTTAGACCTTGCATCGCCAAGGTCCCCTGCGAGCTTCGGTGGCTCCCCAGCAAGGGGCAGGGGAGGTCGGGGAGGAAGTGCAGGATGGGGTCGGGGGCAGTTGATCTGCTATAACTGCAGAGAGGTAGGGCACTTCGCAAGGGACTGCCCAAATCCCACCACAAATTCTACAAATATTGCCGGTAGCTAGACCATGAGATTGAAGACTACCTAATCTTGATAGCCAAAATGCAAGAAAAACAACCCACCCCTACGCATAATGTGAAAAGGGTTAAAACTGAGATACGAAATGCAGATCTGAGTGTAAAAATCATGACATGCAATGGGATGGTCACCTAAGGAGCAAAGGAGGAAATTGCCTCTTGGAAAGAAGATAACCTCAAAGAACAAGAGCCACTGGCAGGCCCTGCGCAACTGCCAACGCACCTCAAGAGAGAGGAAGAGGTTGAGCCCTTTCTAAAGGCATGTCTGAAACTGCTACGTAACCAGCCGGTTGTAGAAAATATTCAAGTATTACTGCATAGCTATGCAGCCCAGCCCAACACAATTCCTAAGACCAGGGATGTACACTGGCTATACAGTTATAAGAAACACACTGGAAGAGAAATGCGGTTGACTGCGCAGATTGGCGATTACGAAATGGATCAAGTTATTCTCGATCTAGGGTTGGATGTGAACGTATTACCAAAGAAAACGTGGCAAAAAATGGGAGAACCTAAGTTGGAATGGTCCACCATCTAGCTGCGCATGGCGAATCAACAGAATATCATCCCACTAGGACGGTTGCCGAAAGTTATGGTAAATATCGCGGGAGTAAAAGTCCTAGTTGACTTTGAGGTCATAGAAATCATGGAAGATACGGATCCACACCCTGCACTCCTCAGATTGGACTGGGCTATAGAAATGGGAGGTGTCATCAATCTCAAAAAGCACAGCATGGTGTTTGAGAACAACGGTACATGCGTAATAGTACCACTAGATCCAGCAGAAGGCACGCAGTATACAGAGCTAGCCTAATTGAGGGAGGAACTAGATCACATTTACAGATTGACTACGCAGGAAAAAGACAGGATTAACCCCACAACAGATGGGATATTATAGAGAGACAATGAATACTTTTCTAACGCTGATGAGGAACTAGAGAGTTAGCAAAACCGGTTACACAAGGTTTCGGCGCTGCGCTGCCCTCGGGTCGCAAGAACCCTCTACTGCATTTCCTATGAGGTAAGAGATCTACCCCACTTTGATGAGGCTGGTAGTGTCCAGAAATTCCTAAGGACACTGGAAGCTAGGGTGCTAAGAGAACGACGGCTCTAGGCCCTTAATCTGGCGATGCATGGGACACCTGCGCGTTGGTGGGACACCCACAAGAAAGCATTCCTGGAATGGGAAATGTATCGGGATAGGATTCTTCTACGGTTCGCCCCTCCAGCTGACATACGCACCAAAATGTTCCTCGGACCCGGGGATCCCCATGCACATCTGCATGCCTAGATGACCAAATGGTCCGACCGAACTATAGAAGAATGGGTCCATCTATTTATTCATGCCTTGGGCCTTATCCCGGCTGCTTGGTACTTATATGTGGAGTTACACCAGCGCACCTGCCACTGGGAAGTGCTAAAAAAGGACTTTGTCGGTACGTTCGGATTGAATGGGGGGACAAAGATGCTCGACGAAGCTCTGCAGGACATTGATGCATTTGTATTTAAGAACTCTCACCACCACGCCGCACTAGCGGTCCTGACATGGGAAGCACAGATGCAAGACATAGCTAACTGTCGGAGCTTGGCGATTGATGAAGAAGAAGATAATCCTCGAAACATTCTGTCTCAGAATCTGAAGGGGAACGCGCTGTCATTGGGCCATCGCTGTAGAATATTGATCTAACGCAACCTCTTAAGCTGCGCAACATTAATATTGGGATGGAATAACACCCTAAGGTGGCTAATATTGGGGACTATTGGGATGAAGGGACTATAGGAAAAATTGCAGAATTACTCACGGAGTATCAGGACTTATTCTCGACAAAGTTTTCTGAGCTCAAGGGAATCACTAGGGACCTCAGAATTATGCACATCACTCTGAAACT
This sequence comes from Pinus albicaulis, assembly GCA_034641835.2. Lineage (NCBI taxonomy): Eukaryota > Viridiplantae > Streptophyta > Pinopsida > Pinales > Pinaceae > Pinus > Pinus albicaulis. The sequence goes on along the minus strand of CM076582.1, from coordinate 133,104,313 downwards.
TGAGGCGTGCCCCGTCAAGTAGCGGCCTTACCGACTGAATCCTAAATATAAGCAAAAGGTCAAAGAAGAGCTGGAAAAAATTCTTGCCATAGGTATCATTGAACCAGTTGAACAGTCGGATTGGGTAAGTCCAATGGTCATCCAGGAAAAGAAGACCAAGGAGGAAATATGCATCTGTGTAGATCTACACAAGCTAAATGACACCTATGTTCATGACATCTTCCCCACACCCTTCTCTGATGAAATCCTTGATAGCGTGGGCAGACAGGAGGCCTATTCTTTCACCGACGGGTTCTCTGGATACCATCAGATCCGAATTGTGCCTGAAGATCGTAGTAAGACTACCTTCGCGACTGAATGGGGGTCCTTTCAGTATACAGTCATGCCCTTTGGTCTCAAGAACACCCCTGCTATTTTTTCCAGGGTCGTAGTTGCGGTATTCAAGGAGTTTATTCATAAGTTCCTAGAGGTTTATTTCGATGACTAGACGGTCTTCGGCCTGGTAAAGGAGCATATCTCTAACCTGCAATTAATGTTGGATGTGTGCTGGAGGCACCAGATTTCCTTGAATTAAGAAGTGCATCTTCTGTGTACCATTTGGAATCTTACTGGGGCACATAGTCTACCCGCAAGGGTTGATGGTTGATACTGCGAAGGTAGCCGTAATTATAAACCTGGCAGTCCCAACAACGGAAAAATAGCTGTGTTCTATTCTTGGACACACGGGCTATTACAGGAAATTCATACAAGGATACGCCCTGATCACGGCACCTATGGAGAAGCTACTAAAAAAATATGTTTCCTTCTTTTGGGATGATGAATTCCAGAAGAGCTTCAAACTGCTCAAAGAAAAGATGATTTCTACACCTATACTCATATTTCTTGATTGGTCAAAGGAATTTCATGTACATGTGGATGCATCAGGAATCGCGTTGGGCGCAATCCTCACGCAGCCTGGAGAAGGAGATATTGATCACCCGATTGCCTTTGCGAGTCGGAGACTCTTGGGCGCAGAACGAAACTACTCTACCACTGAGCGTGAAGGTTTGGCTATGGTCTATGCGTTATAGAAATATCGGCACTATCTACTAGGTGGACACTTTAAAATGTTCACTGATCATTCGGCTTTGAAATACCTGGTCAATAAGCCTATGTTGGGGGGGAATATTTTCCGCTAGCTGTTGTTATTCCAAGAATATTATTTTGAGATCATCGTCAAGCATGGAAGGTTGAATGCAGGCCCGGATCATCTGTCTCGCATTGAAATAGGGGAAGAACCTACTATCTTGGAAGAGGGTTTACTAGATGTGCAACTGTTTACCATAAAGGTGGTTGATGCACACTTTGCTGATATAATTGAGTTCCTCACTACCAGAGTGGCCCCTGCAGGATATTCGGTATAGCAAAATAAGGAGTTGGTTACTTGAGCAGCAGACTTTACTATCATCGCCGGTCAATTATACAAGCTAGGCGCAAATGAAATACAACACAGATATGTTCTGGAACATGAACGACTTGCCGTATTATCTGAAGCAAATGAAGGTGTCACAGGAGGCCACTATGCAGGATGAGCAACGACACAAAATATTTTGAGGGCTAGGTTATGGTGGCCTACCTTGCATTAGGATTCGTACACATATTATAGATCATGTGACACCTGCCAGCGAACGGGACGGCCCTCGCACCGAGATGAGATGCCATTACAGCCTTAAGTAGCTTTACAGGCTTTTGAAAAATGGGCCATTGATTTTATAGGACCCATCAATCTGTCGGGCAAGAAAACAAGTGCGTGCTACATTATCACCACCACTGACTATGTCACTCGATGGGCTGAGGCACAAGCAGTGAAGGATTGTACTGCGGATACTGCTACACACTTCATCTTTGAGCAGATTCTGAACAGGTTTGGCTGCCCAAAGATCCTGATGAGTGACAGAGGTACACACTTTGTTAACCAAACAATTCAAGCCTTGAATGAAGAATTCCGGATCCACCATGCGAAGAGTACACCATACCATCCCCAGGAAAATGGAGCAGTTGAAGCTTTTAAAAAAATTTCGGAACATGCATTAACTAGGGTTTGCAATGTCGATCATAGTGAATGGGATGTTCACATTCCCTCTGTTATGTGGGCCTATCGAACGACCTGCAAGAATCTAACAGGCAGAACCTGCTTCCAGATGGTCTATGGCAAAGAGGCCATTATGCCCATAGAATACGCTGTTCCTAGCCTACGCATCGTAGCATTTACAAATATGGCGGACCCCGATATCATAGAGGAGAATCTTGCGTAGCTTGTGGCTTTGGAGGAAGATCAGTTTATTGCTAATTTTCATCAACAGGTTCAAAAGGCTCGTGACAAAGCATGGCATGATCGACATATTCGCCAAAAGACATTCATCGCAGGTGACCTTGTCCTTTTATACAATAGCCAATTTTCCAAACATCCAGGCAAATTACGACAACACTGGCTTGGTCCCTACACAGTTAAGAAAATCACAAATAGTGGAGAAGTCCATCTAGCTACCTTGCGCGGGGACGTCTTACCTGGCTTTGTCAATGGTAGTCGACTCAAGCCATACCGGGTTCAATGACTATATGGCAGCTACAGTGACTTAGGATGAGTCACAAGATTGTGTTGGGGGACTGTTGGAACAGGGTCTCCTACAAGCTGCGAAACTGGTCCATTTTGAATATTTTTTATTAGATTTAGTCTAGCGTAGGGGTTTTGGGGTGGGTCAAAGCCTCGAAAGCGTTGTAATGGGTAAAAGCGTAAACTAGGGGTCCAAAAACCATGATTTGCGGACCATAGGAAATTCTAGGCTAGATTGCTATAAATAGAGGGAAATTTTGTATTGTAAGAGGTAGGAATGATGAGCTATTGATGCGAATTGTGTTTAAAGCTATCTGTTTGGGTTTTGGGGAAAGGCCTCCTGCTGGCTGTGTGCGCAGAGATCCAATTCTAGCTGTGTGCGGACCCTGCTGCTGTGTGCGCAGGTTGGGAAGGGAATTGTAAGGAAGGATTGATGAATGAGTGAATAAAGAAGGATTGGTAGAGAACTGAATCTGTGAGTACTCTTATGCGAATCATTGGTAATTGTTGTACTGTGTATTTCCTGTGTTTAAGCTGTGAAGATCTGTTTAAGTGTGTTTTCGGTATCTGGATTGGTTCTGTTCTGTTTACGTAATGCTACGTTACTATCATAAAGGCATATAATTATAGATCTAGCGCACGTGGATGCGAATAGAGACCTAATTAACCCTGTGCGGAACGAGGTAATTCAGGAATTACAGGGTCTAACGCAGCCCTGCTAGCCTTACCTATCCTTTCTTAGGGTGCAGAAACCTGGTTCCAAAACCCACCCATACTACTTCGGGTGAGACTTTGGCCTACGAAAGCGGGTCACTGCCGAAAGGGCCAGTAGTATAGGGGTTTGTTGGCAAACCTTGCACACCGAACCTGGGTTAGGACCCCTCGAGCCAACAAACCTCCACCACTTGGTCAAGCTATTCCTAAAATAAAAATGGGTCAATTTGTATATGGCATGGCACAGACACAACCCATCCCACATTATGCATGGATGATGCAAAATTCCACAGGGAAACCATATCAATGTATTCCTCAAATTCCTTACCAAGGCCAACAAATGAAAATTCAACCATTTTAACCTTTGTAAGGTTATCCTGAAACTCGACAATAAGGTTATTCCTGAGTTTGGCAGCATGAATATGTTTATCTAGGTTATCAAAATCCTCCCTATCTAGGAGCGCATATACCTATTTCTCAAGTCATCCCATCTTACCCAGGATACCCTCCACCAGACTTTAATAGAAAATTTCCATTTGTGGCATGATCCATATTTATGCAGGAACGCAATAGAATAAACTTATAACCATAAATACAAAGATGCAGTGGAAATAACACTTCATTTCATTAATATCAAAGAACTAAAATTTGCTTACAGATAGAATGGAAATAAACTAGCTAGGGTGCTGGTAGCTTATCTCTTAAAAGAGATGTGGTAGCTACAAGCCTCTGAACTGTGTTACAATGAGGCTTGAGGGCCTATTTATGATTTAGAAACAATGGAAATCCCTAAACATCCAAAACCGTAACCATAGGAGATGAAGCGCCAAAACTATGGGCCCCATTTGGGTAAATTGGTGTTTCAACTTCCCAGGGACGTAACTTTGGCATACGATCTCCATTTGACGCGCTCAATACCTCATTAGAAAGATCTATCCAAGGAATAAAACTTTTTGTGTGAGAAAATTTAGTCCATGGACCCATTTTTCTCCCGGGTTTCCCAAAAATGTCGTTTAGGGCCTCAAAACGGCTATGGAAGTTCAGGACCCGAAAAACTGCTAAAAATAGTAAGTCATGCTGAAACTAAAAAACTGAAAGAGACAATGGTGGGGCCCCAAGTGGAATAGGTGGGTGGCCACCAATACCCACCTGGATCATGGAAACCCTTGAATTTTCAGATCTGAACCACCTTACAAATGATCGCATTTATCACTCTCCTTGGTGGAAAGTTATTCCTACAAAATTGCCCAGTGATATCCTAAAGTTCAATGGAAATCCCAGATAAGACTCGTCTACGCATGTTATGACGTATCATTTATGGTGTTCTTCAAAATCTTTAAATGATGAATCTATTCGATTGTGTCTTTTACAACGGACACTTATTGGTATGAAAAAAAAGTGGTATATTGAATTATCACGAGCTTCGTTCGACAATTTCAACGCCTTAGCAACCATGTCCTTAACTCATATTTAGTTGCCCATTCGCTATGAGACTGGAATCGAACTTTTGAATTCCTTTAAAAAATCCGATTTCACTCATATTTTTGATCATATTCATGAATAGCAACGTCACCGTCATTTAGTCAAAACCTTCAATCATGACCAATTATTAACTGAATGGTTTATAAATTATCTATTACCATCCATAACAGAAGACATTGATAAAGGCGAAGTTTTGATTGAAGAAAAAGTAATTTCTCGTGCTCAATATCTTGATATTATTTATACTCAATCCGACACACTCTATGATAAAATACCAAATGCTCCATGACCTTCAAATATTGTTCCACAACCTCTCGACAAAGAATCACATGCCGTTGATGACATGATCGATTCTACTAGCCATCAGTTAGTGAGTAAACTATCTGGTTCAAGTCCTGCTGTGGCCATCCAAAACCCATCCTTTACCACTCCTGTGACTTCTACTTCCGAGATCAATGTTTTCCAATCCACAAAAGGCAAATCTCAAAAACTAGGAAATAAGAAGAAATGAAAAGGTCAAAATAAGAAAGATGATCCTCCATAGGACAAGAAAAATAACCAATCTCCTGAATAAAAGCAGAAACCTCGTTATCCTTGCTTAATATGTTGTGAGGTACATTTCACTCGTGAATGTCAACATTGATTGGAAGTAAATAAATTCCTTAAATCATCTGTCGCGCCTACTATTTTCCCAAATCCCTTTCCTAATCAAGAGACTAACATGGTTGCTCGGGATCCCGCTTATTGTTCTTTGGTTATGATGCTTTCCTCCACCAAGCCAAAAAATGAAGTCATGGTGGCAACAAGTAGTAAACACTATGATAATTCGAATCCCAAGACTAGTCACACTACTGATCAACCTACTAGTTCCACCTCATCTACTTTAGATCTTGCTCCAAATCTAGTTCCTATTGAATTAAGAATTAAACCTCCTATGGGCGTTATTCAGAAATCCACATTCAACCCTCGTGTGAGAGCTACACAAAATTATAACATATTTGAGGATTTTGCACAAGCTCGTTCAACTATGTTGACTCTCGAGATGTTACAAAATTATCACACCCAAAAGATGACTTTACTTGCCACAATTAGAGTTCTTTATCCTTCAAATTCTAACCTTGTAGTTTTTAATCATGAAACTCATACGCCCAAACTTCCAATGCAATTAGCTTTCATGATTCAGGTTATTGTGCGAAGTAATACTATCTATCGAAACATTGTGGATGAAGGAGATTCCACCTGCGTCATGCCACTTTCTTGTTGGAAATCCATTCACTCTCCTCAAGTAATTCAGTCACTGACTACTCTAAATGCCTTTGATGGAAGAGGCTTCAAGCCTTATAGAATTTTAAGTTCATTGAAAATTGAATTAGGTGGAAATATGGTATCAATAGAAGTCAAAGTTATTGACAGACTGCTATATTATAACCTTCTATTGGGTTGTACACGGGTTTATGCTATTGCTACTGTTGTTTCAACTTATTTTAAAATGATAGTTGTCCATATCCATGGGGGCATAGTGTCCATTTATCAACTTACCTTCTTTTCCAATAATTCTCAAGTTACTGGAAGCATCCCTCTTGTGCGAGAAACCCCACATCCATATCAACATGTTGGGGTGGGATTGCTTAAGGATTTTTCTCTTATGGGAGCCTTTTCCTTTCCCCTTCCTCTTCCGTATCCCCTTCCTGAAAACTCAAAAATAGTTGCTTACGTCAACATGATATCTTCTTTTACTACTCTATATTATCATGGGATAGTACCAGATGCATCTAATATTGATAACTTTGGTGGCCGCATGTTGCTTAGTCCTATCGAGATCGAATATGAAGCCATATATTAAACATGTTTGACACACTCTGATTTTTTCTCTTCTATCAATTGGGTCGATTGTTCTTAGATTATGGTATGTATTCTAATCCTTTATTTAGTACATTCTCTACTGATGAAAGTATCATGGAGATCATGATGTCAGATGATGCACCGTGGGATGAGAATCATCACCGTTCCTCCTTGTCAGATTCTTTCGAGGATAATCTTCGTAATGTATATTCACCCAATATAATTGAGATATATGAAAATTTTGTATCTATCCACGATATCGATTATGAGAAGAATTTGTCGAATATTGAAGAGGCTATCCATCTCAATAATTCAATCAAGCCCAGAACCGTAGAGAATGTACATATTGGTGCATATTTCTCTACCAATGATATTAAGACCTATAAAGCCCTTTTCTAGGAATTTCGAGATGCTTTCGCCTGTTCATACAAAGAGATGTGAGGTATATATCTAAACATTGTTTTACATGAAATAAGAACATATCCCGATGCTAAGTCAGTTTGGAAGTGCCTACGCCCGGTCCATTATAAGAAGGCTGCTGCTATTAAGGCTAAAGTCAAAAAGCTTCTTTATGCTAGTTTCATATACCCATTACCTCTAACTGATTGGGTGCTGAAATTTTTTCATGCCATGAAGAAACAAGGAACAAAATGTATGTGTGTGTTGATTACCGGGACATCAATCACGCTTGTCCTTACGAAAATTATCCTACTCTGTTTATCGACAAGATTGCTGATGATTGTGCTGGCAGTGAAATATTTTTTATTATGGATGGTTTTTTGGGCTATAATTAGATCAACATTCTCCCATCAGACCAACATAAAACCACATTTATTTTTCCATGAGGCACATTTTCATATCGAAATCTCCCTTTTTGATTGAAGAATGTAGGGGAAAATTTTCAGAGGGCAATGAATTATGCCATCGATGAAATTAAACACATTGTACAACCATAGTTGGATGATCTTCCTTCCCACTTGAAACATCGTGTAGATCATCCCATGAATTTTAGAGCTATATTTCTACGTTTTCAACATTATAACATCAAACTCAATCCACACAAGTGTGTGTTTTGTGTGCAATCCAGACAACTTCTTGGCTTTGTTGTGTCGAAGCAAAGAATTTATATTGACCATTTAAAGTCCAGTAGATCCTAGATTTTGCCACTCCATCCTCTCTCGTTCAACTACAATGACTCCAAGGGAAGGCTAAATTTCTACGGAGAATTTTTCCCAATTATACCGAATTGACCAAAGAATCTACTTATTTTTTGAAGAAAGGGGTTCCCTTTCATTGGGATGACACTACCCAAAAGGAATTTTATGCTCTAGTTCGAGCATCATTGTTGTATCCCCAAAATTATCAACGTGATTACTTCTTGTACCTCATCGCTGCATTTAGTACCATCACTCTGGTATTGGTCCAAGAGGATGACGTAGGGGACTAACATACCGTTTATTAATTGAGTCAGAACTTAAATGATATCGAGATCAAATATACTCATGTTGAAAAGTTAGTTTTGATGGCTATCCAAGTTCTCTAAAGGTTTTGCCATTATATCCTGCTTTGCAAGACTATGGTTGTTTGTGATTTCAACCCCATGACATGCACCTTTTCACTAAAATATCTAAGGAGAATGTACTCCAAATGGATTTTCATCCTCTAGGAGTTTGATTTGAAGTTCATCAAATCGAAATCCAAGAAATCCTTAGTCTTTGTCAAACTGATTTGTGACCTTCCCACTTCCAAAATTGAAATAACATATCATGAATCTAATCCAGATGATTCGTTGTTCCTAATAGATTCATCTGACCCATGGTATGGAGATATCATCATATATCTCTAGACCCAAACTTTGTGGCCCGATACCTCTCACTCTGACCAGCGACGTATCTGATACCAAGTTAAAAATTATATCATAATTGGCGAAACCATTTAATGAGTGCCATGATGGGGCATGTGGTGGATATATGTCTGGTTATGCCACCACAAAAAATATTTTAGGTGCTAGCTACTTTTGGCCTATTATGTTTCAATATTGTATCCTCGCAGTTCAAAAGTTTCATTCCTACCAGATATATGATCGTAAAACCTGTGCTCCACAATCTCCTTTACACCTTGTTATCTTCATTGGAACTTTCGTGAAATGGGGAATTGAATTTATGACATGTAAACCTCACTCAGTCGGGGGGCATGGCTACATCATTATGGTGGTAGACCATTTTACCAAGAGGGACAAGGTGATGCCTACATATAATAACACTAAAAAAACAACTCTCTTTATCTTAAATCAGGTCATTGCAAGGTTTGGTGTACCATAGGCTATAGTTACATACCATGGGAAGCATTTACACAATCACATGATGTCGAAGCTAACTTCAAAGTTTGAACTTCACCATGAGATTTCAACTCCCTACTACACATAGATGAATGGGAAAGTTGAAGCAAGAAAAAAATTCTTGAAAATGATGCTTCAACTCATGATAGGGATCCAAAAATAGGATTGGAAACTTATAATTTACGCACCATTGTGGGTATATAGAACCTATGTCTGGACTTCTATCATATTCAAGTCGTTTCAATTGGTGTATGTCCTAGAAGAAATATTTCCTATGAAGTGAAAAATTCCATCTCTGAAACTTGTTGTCAAACTTCTTGCTACCACTTCCATAGAAGAATAACATCTCTTACATTTGATATGTTTATATGAAACTCCGTGCAATGCCATGATGGATAATGAGGCCCATGAGAAATGAATTAAGGTGCAATACGATAATAATATTAAGCCTTGTGCCTTCTCGGAAGGTGACCTTGTCCTGTTGTAAGATCTAGAGTCTAATAAGTTAGGGTATGGGAAGTTAGAACTAATGTGGCTAGGCACATACATTGTTAAATGTGTTCTTGATAAAGGGGCCTACAAGATTAGTAATTTTGATGGATTTCCATTGGCGTAACCTAGAAATGGGTTGTACCTCAAAAAATGCTATGCTTAAGTAATTTTTTTGTAGTTTGTTGTGTACATATTGTCTGTAGGTGGATTGAGTGTGTTTGCAGTATGTTCCATTTGGAGTTTCCTACCGTCTTTTTTAATCTTGATTTACATTTGGTTTGTAGATGTCAGCGTCCCTTCAACCATATATTGGTTTTGTTGATGGCAGTAGTCATAGTAATCAAAATATTTCCTCCGCAACATGGGATATATATGCTCGAAGTGGTGAGTTAGTTAGTTTATAAGGGATGTGTATCGGTCGCTCTACAAATAAAATGGCTGAGTATAGAACATTTATTGAACTATCGTATGATGATATTTCTCATGGTATCCATCTTATAGTTGTGAGAATTGAATCACAACTTTTAGTATTACACTTGACTAATTTTTATTCAGTTAGAATCCAAACTATTCTTCCTATGTTTTTAAGGGCCCTACCTTCTAGAAATACATTTTTATTATATCCAATATCAACAAATTCCTAGAAGTCTAAATACATTGAAAGATGCATTTCGAATCATGTTTTAGAATTTTTTTTGCAAGATATGTAAATTAAATTAAGTTCACATCACATGCATTGAACAAGATAATATAACACATGAGAAATACTGATAAGTATAAAACTGTATATATATATGGTTTTACAAAAGATGTGTCCGAGACACATATGGCCACACGACCTATCATATCAAAAGTACATGTAGTCAAAATATGGTTCTATAGCTTCCTAGTAGACTAATCCTGATGATGCTCATTGTAACATATAACTTCACGAGCTACTTTTCAAAATAGTTGACTAATACACTCAGGTACCTCGATAGTATGGCGTTGCAATCTCATAGGGATCTGATTGACCCTAGTCTATAGTATGCCATAGGTTAATCCCTTGACATGTTGCTTGAACTCTGCAAGAGTCTCAGCCACATTATGATCTTGTAAAACCTCTCGTGGCTCTGCAACAACCTGTACTCCAACTTGTGCATGTTGTGGGTCTCCAACACGCTGAAGATAGGAGAAACCCACTATTTGAATAGGTCCAACGTATGCATGTAAAAATTTATAGTTAGTCTCATATACATGAAAATACCAAAAAAATTGCAAAAATAAAAAATAAGAAAACAATCAAAATGATTTTGTTTTAACGATTCCACTCCATTGATTGCCTTCAGGTGGCATGAGCTCTAGATCTCCATAGTAGTCCATCCCAACATATGGATAGTCTTCAACCATAATGAGTTGCATACGCCACCATTGAAAGAAGAAAAGCATGAAACTCATGGAAGACAGACAACCATGTCTAGACATGAGGTCTAACCATCACCTTGTCCATGGAGCTCTAGGATCTGGAAGCTCAAGTGAGATACATTGTGGACGGAGTAATGGAATCCTTTCCAAAGCGAATGAGATCAAAATGGAACCACACCAAAATTTTTTCAATCACCCATGTTTTTCCTTCGTGAGTTGTTCCTTCATGTTTGTGTAGGTTTTAACCCTGTAAAGAAATTACTTGCAAACTAATTCTTAAAACAAAAAATAATCAGTGGCGAGAAAATAAATCAATTATACACAATATTTTCCCCTGGATCCCAAAATAGGGACTACGAGATTGGTTTTTCATTATATTCCTTTCAATGTTACAATACATATATATACATGTTGAAGCATTCATAAACCCCAATCCATTAACCCTTAATTAGAACATAATTGTAGTTCCCTTGACCGGATCTACAAAATATCATGGGCAGAAAACCATCATGCCCAAAACCATGTGCAAAACCCATGCAAAAAACCATGGGTAGGTCTGCCCACCATCGTTGGGTCTACCCCCCATCCTTGAGTCCACATAAAAATAAATTTTTTTTGCGGTGCTGCCCTAGATCCCTTGCAGGGGTCACCGCTCCCTTTCAAAACCACCAACAGGGGGGCTTCCCCCACCCCCCTTTATGACGCCCCCCCCCGCTGCACCCAACACGCGCATGGGACTAGTCGTGGAAATAATATAACACACATACAAAACATTATCTCACTTGTTGTTTTCTTTCCACACGGGGGTCACGGGAGAGATTAGTCATTAGTTTAATGCTGCAACACCCATTATTTATCTACACGAAGAAAAATTATTAGTCTTCACAGACTACGCCAATGCATATGCAACATTCTTCAAAGTGTCCACGTTTACAAGCAACAACTTTTTGCTTGAAATATATCCCTCACAAAGTGATACTAAATATCAACATGCTTTGCCCTTGAATGATAAGCATGGTTCTTAGCCAAGAAAATTGCACTTTGGATGCCAAAGTTTATCCTTATAGCTCGCTGCACCAACCCCATACTTGAAAAAAATCTTCGCAACCAAACTTCTTCCTTGCTTGAATGAGTGGATTCCATGTATTCAACCTCTATAGTTGAAAGTTATACTACAAACTCCCTCTTACTCATTCAAATGACTGCTCCTGCAAATAGGTTAAACAGATACCCACTTGTAGATCTTTTTTTATCCAGATCTCCAACCCAATTTGCATCAACAAATCCATGAATGTCCGAAACTCTCTCCAATACTGGTCTTCCTTGGTAGCACAAAACATAATCACTAGTGCCATGAAAATACCCAAAAAATCGCTTCAATGTTGTCCAATGCTCCTTCCCTGGTTTCAACATAAACCTGCTTAGTACTCCCATTGCATGTGTAATGACTAGTCTAGTACAAACCATTGCATACTTCAGGCTACCAACTCCACTTAGATATGGAACATGGGACATGTCGTCTTCCTCTTCTTGTGTCTTAGGACATTGTTTAACATATAAATTTACAACTATAGGAATATGAACCTTCATAAGTTTACTATATATATATATTTTTTCCTCTTTGCAGGATATCACTGTTCTTCCAAGATATAGTTTGCGGCACCAATATCCTTCATGTTGAATTTGGAGGACAATTGGGTCTTCAAATCCTAGATATTTTCTTTGTCATTTCCAAACAACAACTTATCATCCACATACAAGAGAAAATAAATAACAGGGCCACCAATTGATAAAATAAACGCAATGATCTAATTTTCTTCTTGTGAAGCCATGTCCTCGTATATATGTATCAAAATTTTTGATACCAAATCCTTAGTGAATGTTTTAACCCATACAGATACTTTTTTAACCTACATACCAATTCCTTCTTACGCTTCACCACAAAGCCTTCAGGTTGCTTCATGTAGATCTCTTATTCTAGATCCCTGTGAAGAAATTTTATCTCCACATCCATCTGTTCTAACTCAAAATAAAAATTAGTAGCAACATATAAAAGTAATATAATAGAAGCTAACTTGGAAACAGGAGAAAAAATATCATCAAAATCAATTCCTAACACCTAGGAATAAGCTTTTGCTACCAATCGAGATTTGTATTTCTCCACTTTTAATTCTACATTCATATTCTTCTTAAACACTTCCAATGGGTTTCCTTCCAGCCAACAAATCCACCATATCCCAAGCCTAAGTTTTGTCCAAAAATGCTATTTCATCAACCATGGTCCGTTTCTAGAGTTTTCCATCCTATGAATCTACTGCCTCCCTGACAGTTCTGGGATCATCATCTGTAATAGATGAAGAAAAATTTGAACATAAAGCATATGGAATATACCTTTTTGGCTTCCTTCTCTCATGAATTTATCTTCTCAAAATTGGAGTTTGTGGCTCCTCCTCTTTTGATCCTATTCTAATGTGGAGTCTAATTCTTCCTCTTTTAACTCAAACTCTATATTCTCAGGTTCCTTTGCTAGGAACTCATGTTTAATAACATATTTCACCTCTCTAAACACCACATATCGACTTTACAGAACCTTCATTATTTATGGGTTCCAAAGCTTATAACCTTCTAAACCATCCTTATACCAAATAAAGATGAACCTTTCATATTTACTATCCAACTTGGTTATTTTATCCTTTGGAACGTGTACAAATGCAACACAACCAAATACCCTCAGATGTGAATGTGGGGGTTTCTTACCAATCCATATCTCATGTGGAGTCTTATCCTCCAACGCTGATGAAGGTGATCTGTTAACCAGGTAAAATGCAGTATCTACTGCCTCTGCCAAGAATTCTTGTCCTAACCCAACACCACTGAGCATGCTTCTTGCCTTTTCCATCAACATCATGTTCATTCTTTATGTAACTCCATTTTTTTGAGGTGTGTATGGAGTAGTATTTTGTCATGCTATACCACACTTCCTACATAACTCTTAAAATTCCTTCTTGCAGAAATCTCCACCATTATCTATCCTTAACACCTTAATCTTCTTCTTTTTCTGATTTTCCACCAGAACTTAAATTATTTAAACCTGTCAAATACTTTAGTTTTCTTCCCTAGGAAATATGTCTATGTATTCCTTCAGAAGTCATCAATAAATCTGACATAGTACACAAAATTACCCAGTGATGGAACCCACACAGGTACAAACACATCATTGTGCACAAGATCTAATATCCATTTCGCCCTCTTAGCACCAGAGGGGAAACTCACCTGATTCCACTTCCCATATACACAATGTTTAAAGAAATCGAAATCCAAAGAGAAATTAGACATATCTTCTACCATACCATTATGCAGTATTCGAAGTCCATTCTCTCCAATATGTCCAAGATTTTGATGCCATGACATAGTCTTTTCTCTAGAGACCACTAGGTTTAATGCTCTACTTTCAAGAACCAAAATTTTTTTGCACCCATCAATATCAATGCTACCCAAAATTCTGTACAGAGTTCCAATCCAAACTACCCAAATCAATACCAGTGGTCCCTGAACCATCTTGCATTTATCTTTCTCAAACACTGTTTTTACACCTGCATCATCCATCTTGCGTATAGAAATTATATCTCTTTCAAATGTAGGAATATGCAGAACAACAGTGTTAGGGTCCTATAAATATAGGATTCATAATTTTGAATTGGCTTTGTTAAAATCTTAAAATATTGTACATACCTTTGCTTTCTGCAAATGTATTCCCAAATTAAAAAATGAAAAGAGGGTAAGTCCTAAAAGAACTATCAAAGGACAAAAAGAATCAAAGATAAAAAATAATAGAAATATGAACCACACCAAAATAGATCATGAAAGTGTTGCAAGTCAAAATGCCACTACTAGTTACTTTTTACTGCAAAACAAATGATTATGTGCAGCTTGTTCAAATTTCCGTAATCCATGATGAGTTAAATAGTTTAATCTTGACTTTTCCATGCTTTAAATTTCATGCTAATAGATAGAGAATAAAGATCTTGCCAAAGAGTTTAAACTTGGCAGATCAATAGTTAGGTAGAGAATAATAAAGAGCTCAACAGTTTAATCTGAGCCCTTGGATGAAATGAGGTTAGAATTAGATAGTTTCCTGTTTTAAAAGAAAATTGAATAAAGGTTTGCAAGCTCAAACGCACCCATGCAAATAAAGGAAAAAAGGGTAGAATATGGGTAGGAAGAAATCAGTTACACAAGGAATGAATAAACATCATTTGGCAAGTTACTAATTTCCCTCCCCACAATATTCCAGTACTATACCCTTCAGTTATAAAGACTCAGAGCATTTCTCTGAATTTTGGTGGGATCGGACCCATGTATTAATGACTAATTGGTACCAAGGTATTTAAATTCCCCTCATTGAAACCCTTCCCGTGCATAAAAAATCATTTTTCCTTAACATCACTCATTTTACCCTAATAAATCCCTTTTCTTAAGTTAAAACACATTTTTCCTTAGGAAAAGTAAAAACCCGTTTAACTAATTCTCATTTCATTCAAAATACCCAAAAAACCATTAAAAAACATTCTATCCTAAGTTTAAATTTAAAGATATTATATTGGGACTTTTTAAACAATTATCCCTTTATTATGTTTTAAATTAATATTAGCTTATTTTTTTTAACACTTTAACTTATGTATTAGCTCCCTATTAACCTTTCCTCTCCTGTATTATATTAAATCCATTTAAATATGATCCTAAACCCATATTTTACTTTAAACCTATGTTTATTATTCCCCACGTGACATATTGTTCCCGCCCCCCATAGGTTAAAACTATCCATATATATATTAAACCCGCAATGCAAACATTACACGTTTACATATTTCGTTTGTTGTATATAAAACCTACCCACCTATCATATTCAATATCATATTCAATATTTAAACTATGTAGTAAAACATTACATTTTAATACATTTTCTGTTCCCATTACTTAACTAATCGCGGGCCCCATGCCCATTACCCCACAGTTTCATCATTGAATCCCGACCATTCGCTTCTTTTCATCACATCTGATGGTGCAAAACTCCCATCACAAATTTAATTGCACGATCAATAACCAAAATGAAATTTGCGATAAAATTTGTTTTGAAACTTTATCTCTCCTCCACGCGGCACAGTTTTTTTGGATCACATTGATTCAATGAAAACCATTTACCACCCTTCAAGCTTGTAATAAACCACTTCTTTGCTGAGCAGTATACCACTGAAAATTCATAAACCCTGTTCCTTGATAAAACCATCTCTTTACCTCCTACATGGTGCGATAAAATACCTTTCTACTTCTGTAAATTGCAAATATACCACCAACACGTCTGCACATGTGTTAAATTACATATATACCCGTCCCTTGCGATAATTGTGTCCACCATACTCTGTGACAAAGAAATCGATGTAAGATAATACCCCATGTCATTTGAAAAATCATAGAGTGAATCCTAAAGTGTTACGCTCAGTTACTCAGTGCCAGTAGAGTTAAACCTCTAGAGTCAAAATTCATTCCACAGGTCTTCACAATGCATTAAAAACTTCGATCACCTACCTACAGAATTGGGTTTTATTAAATATTGTTTTCATTTTTTGCAGGTTATTAGCAGAAGAAGCATTTGGATAAAATAGTCTAAATACTAGTTAAGACTTGTTTATTCCAAATAACTCATAAGGAAATGAATTCAAATGATTTTCCTTAAAAAAAAATTCCCTGCAGCAGAGAAAGAAATCATTTACTCAAATAGAAACAAATTTTCACAAGTGGTCAAAACAGAGGATGAAAATATTTCCATCAGTAATTCTCCAGGTCATATTTTACTCACTGTTACATACATCTTACTGTAAAAAGGTAAAAGTGAAAAGGTAATAGAGTAGTCAAGGTAAAACAATAAAAGTAAACATGGAGGCAGTAATGGTTAAATAGAGATAAAAATACTTTCACCAACAACAATAAAGTTTATCCGAAGTAAAAGTAAAAACAGTTAAAAGAACAATAAGGTTAAAAGATGAAAACAAAGCAGGAAGGGACATTTTCCAGAAATTTCATGTTTAAGTCATAGCTTTGCAGAAACTATTGTGGCCAATATAAGATGAATTTTGAAAAACTGGAGGAATTTTATGTTCCTAAGATGCCAATATACAAAAACCTATCTCACGTTTTACACAGGTACTACAGAGTGAGAGATACATGCACATCTTTACAACCTATTTTTCAGACTGTGCAAAGTTCTGTTTTACACATCTTTTTGCAGAGCCTAGTGTGAACATCTGAAACTGGATTTTGGGAAATTGAGAGAGGTTTATCTCAGTCATAGATTTACCTACAATAACCTCTCACTTTTTACATATCTATCTCGGATTGTGATATACAAAGGTATCATTGGAACCCAATTTTGCAGAATTTCTGGAGCAAAATGCACAAAGGAAGGAGACAGTTAGTGACTTGGAAGCCTCATCATCAACTAAGAGTTGCTATCAAATTCAAATTTCTCTTCTTTGTCACCATAAATCCATAAAAATAGTGCCAAATATATTCATTAGTTTTGAGTGTCCTTTATTTAAGTTATATTTATGTAATACAGTTGGAGATATTTGTAAACCAATATTGATATTTTTTTCAAGATATTCTAGTTTAGAATTTGTATAAATACTTCATCATTTGAAGTATTGAGGGTGGATCAAATTGCTGAACATTTTTGTAGTCATATTTTCTGAACTTGAAGGGTTTTTGTATCAAGTTCAAGTCAACAGACTGGATCACAACAATAAAGCATCATATTTCAGGATTCATGTGTTGTGCCACTAAAGTGAAGTACTTTCTCATGTTATTTGTCAATTTTATTATGTTTTCCATATATTCATGAATGTGTTCTAAATTTTAATGTGAAATCAAGAATTTTTATTTCAGAATTTGTTAAAAGCACTCTGTCATCGACTGATTTTCATTTAAATGTTTTCTACTGATATCTAGACCAGGGAACCCTTAATTGCTCCCTGATTTCGATTGACCTCTACCTTTTCATTACTTATCCGGAATAAATAACCCTTAATTGCTCTTTATCCCTATTAAAACCACTTCACCAATCAGCCTTTAAAGATCTTGAGTGACTCTACTATCTTACCCTGTGAAAATTTTCCTTTAGACCTTGATCCTGATTTTTCTGCTTGACACATTGACTCCATCTACCCAATGGAATACAGATCTACAGCTATCCATCTGAGTAAGTGATTTTCCCACCAACCAAATCAAAACACCAAAACCAATTTTCCCTATATAACTAACCTAAAATCAAATATAATCAACAAAGTTAGATCTTATAGAGAGAGCCCTCTCTGAGCATTAGGAAGGCTATATCCTAAGGCTTAAAAGTAGGTTTGTGGTTACCTCGATGAGTTCTTTCTTTAACCTTGAGAAATTAATAGGTGATAACATATTGGCGACTCCATTGGGGACACTAAAATTTTCTTTAGAAATATTTTACAGGTTCAGATCTGATCTATGATGGTGGACAATGATCAAACACACAAAGGTTAAAATCATCCACCTAGTGACTCCAAATCAATTTCACAATGAAGACTCCGCTGGAGGAATGAACCTGAAAGAACAATATGGAAATATCAGGCTTTAAACTTGGATTACAATCCAAGACATCATGTTCTTTCACATTAAGAAATTTTTTCAATGTATATTAAATTTTAGAGAAGATCTTAGATTATTTTTTAATTATTTTCCTTTAAATATTGTAAATACTAATTCTCCTAATCCCTTCGATCAACTTTCTTTTGAATCTTATGATGATCATTTTCCAATTAAGAAGCCTCAAATAATCAAGATTGATCTTACAATCCCTGTGCATATTCCTGTACCTTGTAAATTTATTGATAGATATAAGCCCCTCATTTTACCTCCAATACTCCATGATTTCCTTAATAACTATTACACATTTCTTCCCAGGTTTAATGGAGTAAATAATAACATCACTTCCCAAAAACATATTCAAGGTTTTGAGAATTATCTAGACCTATTTGAGATTGATGAAGATGATGTTAGAATCATACTTTTTTCTCTTTCTTTGCAAAATAGAATAAAGAGTTGGTCCAAGAATCTACCTAATGCAAGCACCTCAAATTTCCAGTAGTTTGTCAAAATTTTTCTTGACAGATGGATAATTAAATTCAATATTTTTGTGATCATAGAAGAGTATAATGAATTAAAAAAACATCCAAATGAAACAATACAACACCTTTTTGACATATTTAATCAAGTTTATTATTCAATGCCAGAAAATATAAGACCTCCTCATGATTCAGCTTTCTTGCATTATCCAAGTTCCTTTGATCCAAACATATAATTTTAGTTAAGAGAAAGAGATTCAGAAATGCTTGTACAAATGCAAAACATTGCAGTTGATCAGAAAGGAAAAGTTGAAAGCAGAAGAAGAGAACAACAACATTGTAGAGGTAAAACTCGGCCTTTTGGTAAGAAAACTAGATGAAATAATACAAAAGATCACCATGAAAGATGAATTTTTGTTCAAAATCACCATGAAGGAATAGAAGAGTTTGATAGCCATGGAAAAATTCCTGTGAATTCCAATTATCATAGATCAGAAAATGGATTTATAGATCAATATGTGGAAGAGGAATCTACTGATCTAATGTGTATGTTTGATGACATTCCTTCATTTAATGATTTTCCTGACTATGATCAATATGATGACAATTATGTTCTTCAAACTCAAACTAACTTTACAGAGCAATCAGTAGCTATTTTGGAGGATGAAAAAATGCATTTTCAGCAGATGGAATACAGAGATCAGCTAATGCAAATCATCTATGAGAGTGAGGAAGAAAAAAGCACAAAATTTGGAAATAAGTGAAGGTTATTTAACTATTTGTTTTGCTTCATTTCAGTTCATCAAAGACAACTTTAAAGCCATCAATAATCAACAGTATTTAGATATTGTGATTGACAATAAAGAATATAATGAAACTCTTGATCAAGATTTTTCAGTTTCACAAGTATAGTTATCAAATTTTATTGAAACATATGATAAAATGACAAAGAAAGTTCCATACCACTATGTTTTGAATCATTTCAAATTTTAAAGGAAATGTGGTATAACATATTTAAAGAAAAGGATGACCAACTTGTTGAAGTTTATGAAGTCCCATGGAATTCTATATCCCATAAGTTGGAACAAATTTCCCAAGTTTTTCATGATCCAATAGAAGATATGTTAGATATTGAACGCATTAAAAGCCTGCCTCCATTAACTAACTATGAGTTTCAAAATCAAGATGATAAAGGTTTCAACAGTCAAATATTACAATCAGTAGGAATATCATCACAAATCTTATCTGAAAGTTTGCAGGGAGATAAAGATGAAAATAACATTTCAGTTTCATGGCATGGAGGCCATACAAAACATATGTACAGTTTTTTAGATCAGTTAAACATTAGTGTATATATCTTGGAAGATCCTTTTGAAAAGTTTCTAGAGTCAACAAAGGAAATCAAGTAGTTCCTTATCCTCTCATTTGTTGACAAGTTTCTAATAGGTTGCATAATTACAATTTTGATAATAAAAAAGAAAATGCAACAAAATATATCAAAGTACATAATGCTTGAATGGTTTCATTGGTTGTTTCATTTTACCTAACCAACACTTGGACAGCTAATTAGAGTAAGTAGGTAGGATTTTAGCTAGTTTTGAAATAATTCATTAAGATTTGAAGCCAAGGAAAATTCCCTAAGACATTGATGATTTAGTAGTTTGGTTTGAAGGTTGCAACACATTTTTAGTCTAAGATCAGATTTCAGTTTGCAGAAAAAGGTGTAAATTCAGTTCAAGAGTTTTCAGTCACAACATATGCATGTTTGGGATTGGCCCAATGGATCAGGCTACTAGTCGACAGTGTTCTTGACATCTCACAAGGAGATGCCATCCCCATGTGAAGTCGCTATTAGGGTCTTATAAATATAGTATTCCTAATTTTGATTTGACTCTATTAAAATCTTAAAATTTTGTACATACCTTTTCTTTTTGCAAATGTATTGTTGTGAAACCAACTCCAAATATAGAAGAAAAGAGATATCAAAACCTTAGAAATAAGCCACTTCGAGGGGGAAACCTCCAATACACTACATGAATGAACAATTCTTGAATGATACAAATTAAAATACCTCATTTCTATATATAGGAGTCCATGGGGCCATAATGTAATCCTAGTGGGGCCACAATATAATCCTAGCTGACCTAACAATAATAATTTAAGGGCATAATAATAACAATATGGGGGTTACAGGGGTACAATAATAACAATGAGGGGGTTACACTAACAACAATAAGAGACTATACCAGTAATATCGGGACCTAACATGCCCCTCTCCTTCAAAAAAGTGTTGTCTTCAATGCTTGAGTAGCTCTGGGTGCTTCTGTATAAAATTCTCATCTTCCCATGTAGAATCTTCAGTGGGTAAGTTCTTCCACTTGATGAGATACTCTGAAATTGATCGATTTTGTAGCTGTCGAGTTCTTGTTTCCATGACCGCTTCAGGTTCCAATATGATTTTTGCTTCCTCATTAAGTTCTGTCAATATTGTTTGAACTTGAATATTTTCACCTATAACCTTCTTTAAGCATGAAACATGGAAAACTGGATGCACTCGTGAAGAAGCAGGAAGCTCCAATTTGTATGCCATAGTACCAATATTTTGCAACACCTTCTAAGGACCATAGTACTTTGGTGATAATTTATTATCCTTCTTAGCTTGCTTGAGGGACATTTGTTTCTATGGTTGTAGCCGTAAAAATACCTAGTCTCCTACATCAAAACTTCTCTCACTGCGATGTTGATCTGCCTATTGTTTCATTTGATATTGTGCCAAATTCAGGTTATCCTTTAAGAGTTGGAGAACTTCTTGTTTGTGCTTGATGTGATCTTCCACTGCTTGAACCTTTGAATTTTCTCTTAAAGATGATGTGATGGATGGTGGATGATATCCATAAAGTGCCATAAATGGGGTCATTTTTGCTACAGTATGGAAGGAAGTGTTATACCACCATTCAGTGAGAGGTAATCCCTTGACCCATTGTGTTTGTTTATCAAATAAAAAAAAAACAAAGATATCCTTCGAAACATTTATTTACTATCTCAGTTTGACCATCGGATTGAGGATGATAAGATGAGCTATGAGCTAATTGAGTACCCAAACAAGAAAATAACTGTGTCCAAAAATTTCCAGTAAAAATGGGATCTCTGTCGCTCACAATAACCCTTGGGTTTCCATGTAGCTTTTGAATTGTGTCCATAAATGTAGTAGCAACTATACTTGATTTAAATGGATGAGATAATGCACAAAAGTGTGCATACTTGGTAATTCTATCAACTACCACCATGATGACACTCTTTCCTTCGGACTTATGTAAACCTGTGATAAAATCCACTGAAATCTCCAACCAACGTTGGATTAGAATGGATAAAGGTTTTAGAAGACCCGTGGTCTTAATTGTCTCAACTTTATTCTGTTAGCAAACCATACATTCCACCACAAACTTTTGAATATCATATTTAAGGCCATCCCAAAAAAATTCTTTCTTCACCCTGTGGTAAGATTTTAAAAATCCTGAGTGTCCTCCTGAAGGAGAAGTGTGCAATTCCAAAAGAATATTTTGTTTTAGTTGGGAATTCTTACAAAGATATAAGCGATCTTTGTACCATAAGGAATCATTTTTCCAACTAAATGTATCATATGTACTAGGAACTTGCTACAACTTTTGAATGAGTGTCCACACTTCTTCGTCCTTCTTCCATTCATCCCTTGCTTCAGTTATCCAATCTGGTTGGATAATTGAAATGGCACAAAGCAATGCTTCCACATCTTCATTCTTTCTTGAGAGTGCATCTGCAACAACATTTAGCTTCCATTTTTTGTAGATTATTTCGAAGTCATAACCCAACACCTTTGTGACCCATTTTTGCTGCTCTTCTAAAGATAGTCTTTGTTCCAAAAAGTGTTTAAGACTATCATGATCAGTTTTTACCTTGAAGTGTATTCCCATTAGGTAAGTTCACCATTTCTTTAGTGCATGCAGTATTCCTAACATTTTCTTCTCATAAATATCTTTTTATAAATACTTTCCTCTGATTGGACGACTTTCAAAAGAAATGGGTCTTCCTTCTTGCATTAAAACAACACCAATTCCATTTCCTGAGGTATCACATTCCACAATAAGGTTTTTGTGAAGTCTGGCATAGCTAAGACTAGTGCTAGGCACATTGCCTCTTTAAGATGTTCAAATGCCTTAGTTTCTTCTGGAGTCCATGAAAATGCATCTTTCTTCAATAATGTTGTTAGAGGTGCAACTATTCTCCCATAATTCTTAACAAACTTGCGATAATACCCTGTTAACCAAGAAATCCTCGCAACTTCTTAATGGTTGTGGGGACTTTCCATTCCTTAATGGCTTTAATTTTGTTAGGGTCTACCTTAACTCCCTCGTGAGATACAATATGGCCCAGATATTCCACCTCTTGTACTCTAAAGAAACATTTGGATGTTTTTTCATATAATTGTTTCTCCTACAATAGTTTGAGCACCCTGTCAACATGTTGAACATGATCCTTCCAAGACCTACTGTAGATTAGTATATCATCAAAAAATACTAGCACAAATTTTCTAAGGAAGGGTTTGAAAATGGAATTCATCAACCCTTGAAATGTAGAAGGTGCATTGGTAAGGCCAAAGGCATGACCAAAAATTCATAATGACCCTCATGAGTTCGAAATGCTGTTTTTGGAATATCTTCAGTCTTCATTCTAATTTGATGATATCCTGAACGAAGATCCAACTTGGTAAAATAAATTGCTCCATGTAATTCATCCGATAATTCATCAATCACAGGAATGGGAAATTTATCTTTAATGGTGAGCTTATTGAGCTCCCTATAATCCGGACACATGCGCCATGATCCATCCTTCTTGTGTACCAATACTACAGGAGCAGAGAAAGAACTTTGACTAGGTTGAATTATACCAGCCTCTAACATTTCTGCAATCATACGTTCAATTTCGATCTTTTGGACATAAGGATATCTATAAGGCCTAATGTTTGGAGGAACACTTCCTAGAATCAAATGAATAGCATGATCATGATCACGAATAGGTGGGAGTCCTTTGGGAGTTTCAAACACATTGGAATGATTGTCGAAGACTTTTTGGAGATCTATAGAAATAGATGATTTTGATGTTGGAACTTCTAGTGAGCATAATTGTGCAATTACGCCTCGTTGTTATTTCTTTAGAATATTTTTCATGACATTAGAGCTTATTATCTTTCCCGGCTTCCCTGAAATACCCCGTAATTCGACTTCCTTTCCTTTTGAAAAAAATTTCAAGAAAAGTTCTTGAAAATTAAAAGCTACCATCCCCAAAGATTGTAACCATTGTACTCCTAGTAAAACATCAACACCTGCCATAGGAATGGAAAGCATTGGACTATTCAATACATATTCCCCCATGGTTAGCTTGATATTATGGCATTTTATAGAGCAATTTATAGTTCCTCCATTCGCAACCATCACTTTACATTTTGGTGTTGGGTATAGGAAACAATTCAATTCCTTGGCTACCTTACAATGAATAAAATTATGGGTAATACCTGAATCAATCAACACTATTACCTTTTTCTTCTTGATATGTCCTTCTATATTGAGAGTTTGAGGAGTGGTAATTCCTGCCAATGCATTACACGATATGGTCAGATTCATTTCTTCCTCTTCTAGGGTTGGTTCCTGGTGTATATCCTCTTCTTTTGAAGATTATTGTTCATTTTCTTCTTCCTCTTCACAATCTATGTAAAATAATTTCTTCTCAGCACACTTATGACCTTTAGTGTATTTGCTATCACAACTGTAGCAAATACCTTTTGTTCTTTTTTCTTCCAATTTTTCTGTTGTCAACCTTGTAGGTTGTGGAAATCTAGGAGTAGCAACACTTCCATCTTTATAGAAGTGAGTGGTAGGATTCCTTGTCACCATAATTTTACATTCAATTTTTCTTGCCAACCTGAATGCCTTCTCCAATGAATCAGGTTCAAAAACTTGAAATTCATGTTGGATGCTATCCTTTAAAGTACCTAAGAAGATATCAATCATGTGTTCATCTGGAATATTAGTTATACCCTTATATTCATTTTTTGGAAGTCCTCAATGTGCTCCCCCACTGAACTGTTTTGTTTGAGATTTATCAATTGGCTAAAGAAGGTGTTGCTCTTTGTATCCTCATAATTTGCTATCCTTTCCTCCATAAAAATTTACCAAGTGACAATTTTTTTACGAGAGAAATGCCATTGATACCATACAAATTTATTTTGTTTTAAATGTAAAGTTGCAATGCATACCTTTTGTGTGTTTTGCACATTATTGAGATCAAAATATTGCTCCATCTGTAGTATCCATGTTACAGGATCCTTTCCATCAAAATTTCTCATATCCATTTTTGGAATATGGTGGTTCTTCCCTCCAACATTAGAGTTTATGAAATCATGATTAACATTTATTTCGTTCTCATCATGAGTTTCCTATACTATATTTTCACCATTAGGAAACATTTCTTGTATCAACTTTGTCAAACCTTCCATGTCTCCTTTTAGACCATTCTTCATGTTTTCCATATTAGCTTCCATGTCATCCATCTTAGATTCCATGCCAACTTCCATGCCATCCATCTTAGCTTCCATGCCATTCTTCAAACCATCCATCTTAGATTCCACGCCTTTCTTCAAACCATCCATCTTAGTTTCCACGCCTTTCTTCAAAACTTCCATGTCATTTTTTGTTGCTCTTTGCGAGAGAAAAATTTGTTGCACTTTCTCTTGTAATTTTGATATGTCATGTTTCCATTCTTCGTCTTCATGAGACATAGCAGAGCCTTCTAAAGGCTTAATGGGTGTTGAATTCTTTTTAGGGGCCATTTTAGAATCCAATACTGATATATATTCTATAATATGCCCTTGGAATCAATTCAACTTGATTCTTCAAACAAGACTTATGCAATTTGGAAAAAAAATATACACACCTTTTACTTGCTTTTGAGGAGATCGATATTGAAATTGAATTATCTCTATAATTGCGGATCCTCAATATCTAAAATTCGGCCCTGTAGTAGCCCTCTGAAGCATCTTTCAAATGCCATAGGTCTGACCTGCTTTGGATTCTTCAAGGAAAAGTTATGTCCAATCTCCCATAGTGACCTAATTATGGACTGGTTCAGTAGGGCAAACTTGTACGACTTGCCACATGTCACTGTTTCTCCTTCGGCTCTAAAATTGATAGACAAGAAACTACAATCTGTGTAATAGTGGCCACTTTTTACATCATTCCAATCCGATGCTCAAAGAGAGATTTATGAAGATTTTCCCACGATCACCTCTTTGAGATGAAATTCGGGAGCCTGAAAAATCCCTAAATTCCAGAGACCATATCTCCACAATTGTTGTGAACTAAGATCTGAAATTTTGGGAAATTCACTTCAGGATTTCAGCTTCACACTCTAAAAATTTCAGCTTCTGAAACTTCGTAGATAAAAATTTATAGTGAAAATTCCACAATGACATTTTTAGGTTAAATTTAGGAGCCTGCAAAAAGCCCTAACTTCAACAGATCATATCTTCGAAACTATTGTAAACCAAGATCAGAAATTTTGTGAAGATGTTCCTCACGATTTTTGCTTCGCGCTCTAAAAATTTCAGCTTCTGAAACTTCGTGGAAAAAACGTTATAGCGAAAATTCCATGATGACCTGTTTGGAGAAGCGAAACCCTAGAATCCAAAGCTCTGATGCCAAATGTTGTGAAACCAACTCCAAATATAGAAGAAAAGAGATATCAATGCCCTAGAAATAAGACACTTCAAGGGGGGAAACCTCCAATACATTACATGAATGAACAATTATTTAATGATACAAATTACAATACCTCCTTTCTATATATAGGAGTCCATGGGGCCACAATGTAATCCTACCTGACCTAAAAATAATAATTTAAGGGCACAATAATAACAACATGGGGGTTACAGGGGTACAATAATAACAATAAGGGGGTTACACTAACAAAAATAAGGGACTATACTAGTAATATAGGGACCTAACATGTATTCCCAAATTAAAAAATGAAAAGAGGGTATGTCCTAAAAGAACAATCAAAGAAAAAAAAGAATCAAAGATGAAAAAGTATAAAAATATGAACCCCACAAAAATAGATCATGAAAGTGTTGCAAGTCAAAATGGCACTACTAGTTACTTTTTACTGCAAAATAAATGATTATGTGCAACTTGTTCAAAATTCCATAATCCATGATGAGTTAAATAGTTTAATCTTGACTTTTCATGCTTTAAATTTCATGCTAATAGATAGAGAATAAATATCTTGCCAAACAGTTTAAACTTGGAAAATCAGTAGTTAGGTAGAGAATAATAAAGAGCTCAACAGTTTAATCTGAGCCCTTGGATGAAATAAGGCTAGAATTAGATAGTTTCCTATTTTAAAAGAAAAATGAATAAGGGTTTGCAAGCTCAAATGTTCCCATGCAAATAAAGGAAAAAATGATAGAATATCATATGGGTAGGAAGAAAGCAGTTACACAAGGAATGGATAAACATCATTTGGAAAATTACTAATTTCCCTCCCCACAATATTCCAATACTATACCCTTCAGTTATAAAGACTCAGAGCATTTATATGACTTTTGGTGGGACCAGACCCACGTCTTAATGACTAATTGGTACCAAGGTATTGAAATTCCCCTCATTGAAACCCTTCCCCTGCATAAAAAACTCTTTTCCCTTAACATCACTCATTTTACCCTAATAAATCCCTTTTCCTAAGTTAAAACACATTTTTACTTAAGAATTGTAAAAACCCCTTTAACTAATTCTCATTTCATTCAAAATACCCAAAAAACCATTAAAAAACATTCTATCCTAAGTTTAAATATAAAGATATTATATTGAGACTTTTTAAGCAATTATCCCTTTATTATGTTTTAAATTAAACTTAGCTTATTTTTTTTAACACTTTAACTTATGTATTAGCTCCCTATTAACCTTTCCTCTCTCGTATTATATTAAATCCATTTAAATAAGATCCTAAACCCATATTTTACTTTAAACCTATGTTTATTAATCCCCACGTGACATATTGTTCCCGCCCCCCATAGGTTAAAACTATCCCTATATATATTAAAACCGCAATGCAAACATTACACGTTTACATATTTCGTTTGTTGTATATAAAACCTACCCTCTTATCATATTCAATATTTAAACTATGTATTAAAACATTACATTTTATTACATTTTCCGCTTCCATCGCTTAACTAATCGCGGGCCCCATGGCCATTACCCCAGAGTTTCATCATTGAATCCCGACCATTCGCTTCTTTTCATCACATCTGATGGTGCAAAACTCCCATCACAAATTTAATTGCACGATCAATAACCAAAATGAAATTTGCGATAAAAGTTGTTTTGAAACTTTATCTCTCCTCCACGCGGCGCAGTTTTGTTGGATCACATTAATTCAATGAAAACCATTTACCACCCTTCGAGCTTGTGATAAACCACTTCTTTCCTGATCAATATACCACTTAAAATTCATAAACCCTATTCCTTGCTAAAACCATCTGTTTACCTTGTACATGGTGCGATAAAATACCTATCTACTTCTGTAAATTGCGATATACCACCAACACGTCTGCAC
Source organism: Pinus albicaulis (assembly GCA_034641835.2). Lineage (NCBI taxonomy): Eukaryota > Viridiplantae > Streptophyta > Pinopsida > Pinales > Pinaceae > Pinus > Pinus albicaulis. Next base: position 133,075,653 of record CM076582.1, on the reverse strand, counting down.
ATGTGTTAAATTACATATATACCCCTCCCTTGCGATAAATGTGTCCACCATACTCTGTGACAAAGCTAGAGATGTAAGATAATACCCCACACCATTTTCAAACTGACAGAGTGAATCCCGAACTATTACACTCAATTACTCAGTGCCAACAGAGTTAAACCTCCAGAGTCAAAATTCATTCCACAGGTCTTCACAATTCATTAAAAAATTCAATCACCTACTTGAAGACCTGGGTTTTATTAACTATTGTTTTCATTTTTTGCAGGTTATTAGCAGAAGAAGCATTTGGATAGAACAATCTGAATACTAGTTAATACTTTTTTATTCCAAATAACTTACAAGGAAATGAATTCAAATGATTTTCCTTAACAAAATATTGCATGCAACAGAGAAAGAAATCATTTACTCAAAGAGAAATTTTTTTACACAAGTGGTCAGAATAGAGGATGAAAATATTTCCATCAGCAATTATCTAGGCGATATTTTACTCACTGTTACATACATCTTACTGTAAAAAGGTGAAAGTGAAAAGGTAACAGAGCAGTCAAGGTAAAACAGTAAAAGTAAACATGGAGGCAGTAATGGTTAAACAGAGATGAAAATAATTTCACCAACAAAAATGAAGTTTATCTGAAGTAAAAGTAAAAATAGTTAAAAGAACAATAAGGTTAAAAGATGAAAACAGAGCAGGAAGGGACATTTTCCAGAAATTTTTTGTTTAATTCATAGTTTTGCAGAAAATATTGTGGCCAATATAAGATGAATTTTGAAAAACTGGAGGAGGTTTATGTTCCTAAGATTCCAATAGACAAAAAAATATGTCACTTTTTGCACAGGTATTATAGAATGAGAAATACATGCACCTATTTACAACCTATTTTTCAAACTATGCAAAGTTCTGTTTTACACATGTTTTTGTAGAGCCTATTTTGAACAGCTAGAACTGAATTTTGGGAAACTGAGAGAGTTTTATCTCAGTCACATATTTATCTACAATAACCTCTTTCACTATTTACATATCTATTTCTGATTGAGATATACAAAGGTATCATTGGACCCCAATTTTGCAGAATTTCTGGAGCAAAATGTACAAAGGAAGGAGACAATTAGTGACTTGGAAGCCTCATCATCAACTAAGAGTTGCTATCAAATTCAAATTTCTCTTCTTTGTCACCATAAATCAATAAAAATAGTGCCAAATAGATTCATTAGTTTTGAGTGTCCTTTATTTAAGTTCTATTTATGTAATACAGTTGGAGATATTTGTAAACCAATCTTGATATTTTTTCAAGATATTCTAGTTTAGAATTTATATAAATACTTCATCATTTGAAGTATTGAGGATAGATCAAATTGCTAAACATTTCTATAGTCATATTTTATTAACCTTAAGGGTTTTTGTGTCAAGTTCAAGTCAACAGACTGGATCACAACAATAAAGCATCATATTTCAGGGTTCATGTGTTGGGCCACTAAATTGAAGTGCTTTCTCAGGTTATTTGTCAATTTTCGTATGTTTTCCATCCATTAATGAATGTGTTCTAAATTTTAATGTGAAATCAGGAATTTTTATTTCAGAATTTGTTAAAAGCACTTTGCTATTGACTGATTTTCATTTAAATGTTTTCTACTGATATCTAGACCAGGGAACCCTTAATTTCTCCCTGATTTTGATTGACCTCTACCTTTTCATTACTTATCCGGATTAATGAACCCTTAATTGCAATTTATCTCGATTAAAACCACTTCACCAATCAGCCTTTAAATATCTTGAGTGACTCTGCTATCTTGCCCTGTGAAAATTTGCCTTTAGACCTTGATCCTAGTCTGTCTGCTTGACACATTGACTCCATCTTCCCAATGGAGTACAGATCTATAACTATCCATATGAGTAAGTGATTTTCCCACCAACCAAATCAAAAATTTCCCTATATAACTAACCTAAAATCAAATATAATCAACAAAGTTAAATCTTATAGAGAGAGCCCTCTCTGAGCATTAGGAAGGCTAGATCCTAAGGCTTAAAAGTAGGTTTGTGGTTACCTCGGTGAGTTCTTTCTTTAACCTTGAGAAATTACTGAGTGATAACAAACAGAAAGTGTTCTAATCCTTCCACCTTGCAACTTCATATTGAGTTTTCTGAATTCGATTATTATGGCCTTCCTCTCATCCCCTAAGAAGAAATCACTACCATAATATTTATCGTACTCACAGAACCACTCCCTATGGGGAGTGAAGTGAAAGGATGCACCTGAGTCAATCAACCATGCTTCATGATCTACATGTGTACTTGAATAAGAAGCCAAGTACACATCCCCACCTTCATCTAAGGTGGTTTTCATATCTGCAGAAGGAGCATCATCAGATCCCTTTCCTTTCTTTGGAGATTTATATATATAGTCATTTTTGTAGTGCCCTTCCTTTCCAAATTTCAAGCAAACCTTTACAGGTTTTCCTAGACATTTAGATATCCCACTTGAGGATTTTTTTTTCTATTTTGGGACCGTCCTTGTACAAACAAGGCATGTCCATTTTGGATATCCATATTTTTTTGTCTCATCTCCTCCAACGACAAGGATGAGACTATTTCATCAAACTTCAAGGTAGTTGTATTGCTACTTATTGCAACAACTAGACTATCCCACAAATCTGGTAGAGAACACAACCAACTGAGGCACTTATATTTGTCTGAAACTTTTTAATCAACAAATAAAAAATTTCTTACCACAATATTAAAGGCATTCAAATTCTTTTTCACTAGGTCTCCATCCTTCATCCCCAGGTTATAAAACATTTTCTGTAGGAAAAATTTGTTCACCATAGACTTAGATTGTTACAAAGTCCCTAACTTGTCCCACAAAGCCTTGCACATAGCTTCCCCTGATACATTCAACAATATTGAATTTGAGAGACACTATCATATTTTTATCTTTGCCTTATGATGTAACTTCACCCAGTATTTTTCTGACATTCCTGTTGGTTTCGTGCCTAAATCTATAACAATCCACTAATCTCATTCCACCAACAAATCCTCCATCTTGATTTTCCACAACTCAAAACTCTAACCATCAAATTTCTTGATCTCTATCTTTCCATAGTTCGCCATATTCTTTCACTGCAATAATTGATCCTGCAGATCTCCCAATGATTAGGGTTTTCCATAGGCTCGATAAAATCCCCTCAACAATAAATATGTCCCCTTTAGTATGAAATAAAACTGATACCAAATGTAGGTTTTAACCCTGTACAAAAATTACCTGCAAACAAATTCTTAAAACAAAAAAAAAAGAAATGACAAGAATATAAAACAAATATATATATAGATATTTTCCCATGGATCCCAAAACTAGGATTACTATATTTATTTTCATTATATTCCTTTCAATGTTAAAATACATATATACATGTCGAAGCATTCATAAACCTTAAAAAATTAACCCTGGATTAGAACATAACCGTAGTTCCCTTGACTGGATCTACAAAACACCATGGTAAAAAAACCATCATGCCCAAAACCATGTGAGAAACCCATGCACAAAACCATGGGTAGGTCCACCCACCATATTTGGGTTCGCCCCCAATCCTTGGGTCTGCATAAAAAATAATTCTTAGGGCGCTGCCCCAAACCTTGTATAGGGGGACTACCACCCCCCTGTAAACCCCCTAATATGGGGGGATGTCGGCCCCCCTGTGACCCCCCCGTTGCGCCCGAAGTGCTTGTGGGACTATTTGTGGGAAGACTATAACACACACCCAACACTTTGCTAATACCCCCTCGCTCTAGTTGAACATTGTCATCTCTATGCACTATAATACATACTACATTTGGGACTTGTTATCCAAATGCAAGGCAGCGTTGCCACCAAATCCAAAAATGACGAAAAGGATTGTCCTGAGATTCAAACATACCACATCCTTTATGTCAATTTTCCCATATTTTTTTGGTGAGGATTGAGGTCTACAATGTGTAACAATATAATCCTTGACAATCTACCCGCCCCTTCTCGAACCAGATAGTGAGATAGGAGCACCTCTCCTCGATAAAAATTTCAATAAATAGATGTATTCGACCTGTATGCTAAGCATATGTGCTCCTAGCTTGAAGGATTTTTCGTGCACATCACATTCCCTGAAAATATACTCCAATAGTTCCATTTGTTGTCTCATCCTAGGAAGCCAAAAGAACTTGACAAGACCACAATTTCTCAATTCCTGAATGGTTGCTGGATCATTGGCAACATCCATGTCTTCAACTTCATGTTATATTTATCACCAAATCAAAGCCATTTCATTCTGATGGATACCTTAAACATGAAAAGAGAAATCATTAGAATATATCCAATGCAAAAATTAGAGAGAAATTTGAGTGAAGAGATCAAAACAAATTTTTAAATTGTTCCCAGTGCACCCTACTAAAGGGTTACACTATGCTATAATGCTCTCCACAATCAAATTTTTACCATCCCAACACACTTTTTGAAATTTATTGGGTGCACTAGAGCTACGTTGCAAAATTAAAGCCCTAAATCACTCAAAAATTGAAAAAAAATTTCATGAAAAGAAAAACCAGAACTGTAAAAATAAAAAGGAAGGTAATATTTCCTACTTGGAAGTGACAACACTGAAAATGATCCGCCGAATTGGCTGCAATAATTTGTTGAAGATAGAGGGAGAATTACACTCAGAGCTCACTCACCAAGAGGTAAAATGTGAAATGGTAAAAATGAAATTATGTTTCACCTATTTATGGTCATTTTTATGAATATTTTATTATTTTGATCTAAATTTGACCTAATATTTTTAATCTTTTGGTGATGTTTTGAGCATGTTAACAAAAATTTGAAGGAAATTATGACATTTTTAGTTAAAACATATCATTTTGACTATATAGCATACTTTTATCACTTTTTCGGGCTTTGTAAAATCACAAAAAAGGAACACCCTAGAGTCCTCTTTCAGCTCTTTTTAGACTCCCTAAACATGAAAATATTGTCTAGCACTTGTCTTTTTGAATTCGTTAAAGTAAATTAAAAGGTGTCTACCCAATATAAGTTTAACCACTTTCCATACTGGGATAAACTATTTACGAAAAAGGAATACCTTAGTCGAAAACGGCTAAGAGGTTCTCTTAAGTATCATTTTCTGCTTTTTTGGACTCAAGAGACTATTTACGAAAAGGAAACTTTGAAGTTTTATTTTTTTCCAATTTTTCAAACTCTATAAACATGAAAAATGAGCTGAGTTACGACTTCGCTGGACTCGTAAAAGCATAAAACAATGATGGACTTGTCGAACATGATAGGACCTAACCACTCCTTCTCAGGGTTCATTAAAAATACTGAAAGGGATTCATCTTAAGGATGAAATTACATATCAAGAATATGTTATCCTCCTCAATCTTGTCAAAAATAAAGAGATACTGACTAGAAATGGTTGGAGAAATTTGGAAAAAATGGTATTTAACCTATCAATGAAAGTGATTCGCTCTTGAAAATGACACTCTTTCACTTCATCTCCATGACTATTGGGTTGGGAAATATTCTTATATTTTGGTTTATCACACCACATTAAACCCTCCATATTCATTTTTGGGTCAATGCTTCCAATTCCATTCAGTTTCGCTGATATGTTCAAGAGAAGTTCTTCAGTTGATATCTACTACAATAATCCTAATGCTTCATTCATGTCTGTAATTCCTAAACCAGTTCCACATCAACATCATTCTGTCTCCAAAATCTTATACCTGTTTCATGTCATTGATGGGAGATACCTCAAGGTCATCCTACAATGTGTCGCTTCCTATCGACATCAACTAATTATCTGGGAAGTTAACTTAGAAACTCCCTTAGGTACCTTAGGGCTTGCATACATCAATGGAAATTTTCCTCGTTCTCGGCGAGATGTTTTCATAATTGGCCTTGGACCGAAAGATCATGTGTGGTGTTCAAATTTAGCCCATTCATTCACACCATACATATTGTACTATGGTACCTTGAGATCCATCAACATCATAGGTGATTTCCCTTATGTCTATTAATCACTTATATTATTGGTTGGTAATTAGATGGTGTCTATCGTGATCGACTACAAATACTTTATTTACATGGTTAGAATCTTACATGGGAAGATCGAGTGAATAAGATAGAATACCCTGGATCTAGTTCCATCCATCTCGGCTGTGATTTCAGGATTAAAGAAATCTTACAAAGAATGATGACCATGATCATATGGAAATTCATCCAAGCATAGGTCTACTCTCTATTATCAATGGACAAAATTTCTTGAACATTGTACATGTAAAGTTAGCTTATATGTTGAACATGGGTATGCCTCCCTAAACACAAATATTATGATGAAAATGTATTGTAAAAAATGATGATCTCGACCAATTGTTCTTGATATGGACTTGTCACAAGGTAAATCACTTCAGTCACCAACTGTTATTTCAGACTTTATGCTTTAGGGGGAAATCTATTATAGAACATTTTGTACATATGGTCAATAGGGTTGCAAACTGGATCAATCAACATCCGTGAACATGTTGTCATCATGCCCTCACAAATCCTAAGCATGAACTTTCCAAAAAGTCTGAGTTTTTGGGATTAATTACTCAAAATCAATGCTTTTAGCCCGAGTGCACCCTATCCCTTTAGCCACCCGCATTCAATTTTGGTTTCTCCCTTTTTCACTAGCGCTGGTCAACACTAGTTTCTCCCTTCTACAAGTGTGTTGATTATAGAAATTCAGTAAAAATAAAAAAAATATATTATGAAGCTTCCTCTTCTAGAAGTTTCCAAAGGTTGTTTTAACTATTTAGCATGGATAAGAGCACGAATCCTATTTGATCCTACCTTGGATACTTCGCCACTTATCCCTTGAGCTCATCCTCCCATCATATGTGGATATGAAGCCCATAATAGTAAATCCTAAACTACCATCATTCTCCTTTAAATTTATTGCCATCCATAGCATCAGGGTTGGATTTTGGAGATTGATTGTGCCCTTATGTTGTTTCATTGAACCTAAAGGAGTCATAATGTTCATGCATTAGGGTTGATATTGAGGTGTGCTTTGTGGCAAGGAAAGACAAGTCAACTTGAGGCAACTTCTACAAGATCAACTTCTATTTGTGGTTGTAAAATCTCTTCTATTTCTATTAATACAAAGAGTATCGAGTTTTCCTATATGTTTTGTATTACATTTTCACTCATTTATTTCAATGCCTTGTTGATTCATTGAATAAATATGTTAGATTATGCTACTTGGTTGTTGTATATCTTTTTCTTGTTTCAGTCGTCTGTGTAGGTTCTAATTATAACACTTAGAGCTACAATTGGAGCTTACAAGTGAGGAGGAATGAGAAGCTTGGTACAAATTTGAGGTAGGTATCTTTCCAAAGGCTCTAAATTCTATAAGGAAAACTCTGTATTCTTTGTCTTCTGTTTTTCTAGATCATTCCACTAGGTCTAGGGAATTCAAATCTGTTTGCAATCGTAAATTCCATAAAAATATGTAATCAACCATTTACACATGCACATAAGACCTCCTTTTATTTTACATAATGTTTCAATTAATGGAATTTAAATATAGTAAACATGAGTTTACCTCTCATGTCAAGAATTTAATCTTACAAATTAATGCACAATGTTTTCATTGTTAAAATCCTCATAGATTTATCACTATGTCATTTATATTTATTTTGATATAAACGTAAAGAAAAAACACGTGAAATGATTAATAAAACAATAATTATCTAACATCTAACTATGCATTCATTATCTTTAATTCCTTCATCTCAACCATTTTATGTCAAGTAGGGAATAATCGACTTTTTTTATCGAAATCATGGAGTGCTCTTGTGAACCTTTCTAGAATAAATCTTCAATGTTGTTTCCAAATTCCCTATTTTCTCATTTTTAGGATATTCTTCTCATTTTACTATTTGAGAAGGATAGTCACACTGAATCCTTATTATCATAGATATTGTGCACCATGTTTTAAACATTTATATTATGGATATATGTTTCATAGTGAAAATAAGGGATGTTATTTTAGTATATTGAAAAACTTTGACGATGGTTGTAGTAGTCCTTGTAGTACACATATATAGCATAGATATGATTTTACTTATCCGTTTCCTATGAATTTGTGATTTATTTTAGATTGATACTAACAATGTCATTTGAGAAAGGAGATAATGAGTATATTTAGATTGATATCTTAAAAAAATATAGTTATATATAAGGATTCTTAATGGAGTGTTCACCTTTAAGATTCAAAATGGACTTTTATATTATCTAGAGTAGAAGATGTTTTATATTAGAAATATATGTTTGGGGTCACAAAAGTACAACAATAGAGTACAAAATTGGTAACTCATGCTTAGAATTACAATCTTTTCATCCATCTTGATGTCTATCCAAAGCCTATAAAAGAAGTCTACTGTAAACTAGAATGAAACTATAATTACACAATTGGGAACACGTTAATTTTTAAATTATAAATTACAATTGGAAATACTTAGTTTTAAGTGTAAAAATTTTTCCATTGTAATAAATAAATAAATAAAATGTAAAAAAAATTGTGAACCTTACCAATTATAGAAAATTACAAAATGACGAATAAAAAACAATATAATTAGTGAAATAAAGAAAACTAAAACATACATCAATAATATAAATGATGAAATAACATAAGTACCTATCACTCTCCATTGTCATCACCCTGAGTATCTTCCTTGCTTGGCATGATAACATTGCTGTTCTCAAAAATGTGTTTTGATATAAGGTCATGCCTTAATACGAACCACCAATCCCTATCCAATACACATTGGTAAAAAAACACCTGGTTGCACTGTTTGGGGAAAACATAAGGCTCACTATCTTCATGCCACATCTTTCTATAGTTTATAGATATCAACCCACTATTGTAATATTCCTTTACATTATTTCTATCAAAGGTGTCCCACCACTTGCACCTAAAATTAACACATTGAAATGAACAAAAGTCTACTTCAATGATCTCTTGTATCTTTCTGATGTAACCTAGCATCCCCCGTATTAGGCTTTGATCATGGTGTCTAGCACGACTAGATTGGTCAAACTTTACTTCCCCTCCACAGTCTTGTGTCACACATCCATCATCAACATCCTTTGTGTGGAAATGAAGTCCATATGCCCACACAGATGGGAACAAATGCACATATTAAAAAGTGAAAAAATGATAGTGTCATGTATCTAATAACCAAAACATAATTAAAATATAAATTATAGATGTTACAATTCAAATGTGCATTATGAAGTTAAAAATTTACAAAAATATATTTTACCAAGTTGGTGCACCCGATCCCTATGTTTAGCACATCCTCCTCAACACGCAAGTAATGACCAGATGCACAATATTTCTCTCTGACTTGATCAACAACCCAATTGTTAGGGGATGTCATTGACATATTTTATTTTAACTGATTAGGATAATGCACACTTTTACCATTCAACCGTATGAATTATTTCCTATCATTGTCCCATTTAATCATGTTTTGTTCGTACAATGTGACCCACAGTTGTGTCGCTTACGAATTTTAAAGAACAAATTTGTTGATAGATTCAATTTCTGAACTCTTTGATGAAATAAAACCAACTTATATAGTATGTATGAGATCAAAATATTCAAATGTTATGAATTTCAGTGTAAATAATTACTATGTATAAATTTGACAAATGAGAAGTCACCTACTCTTTATCATGTGCCTTTTTCCTTTCATTTGGAAAATATCCCTTTCTTTTTTGTCTTCATCCCTTTCATCGTTCCAAATAGCTGCACTTGGTGCATTTTCAATTTGTTTGATGTACTCACTGGAATACTAGAAATACTCATATGATATGTACCCCACTCTCATAGGCCCCTTAGGTTTTTCCCTTTGTCACAACAGACTTTCCAATTTCTTCAGGAACCTCTCTAAGGAGAACATCCAACAACAAGAAACCACCCCAACTAATCCAACCTCATCTACCAGGTGAGTTTGAAGATGAACCTAAAAGTCCATGAAACTTTTTGATAGTTCCTTATCGAACATAAAAACAATCTTAGATATCTCTTGACACCACCGTAGAATGCTAGCCACATGAATATCATTTGATGTGATCTAACATACAATGAAAATAATTTAGATATGGCACATCACAGGAATTGGGGGAAGTCATGGTTCACACACCCATGCACGAGTAGAGGATAATGACATTTCAAAGTAAACACATACAAAAATTAATAATATTTTATCCCATTGTATAAAATAATAAAAAATAATAAACTCATGTTTTTGACATACATACTGTTAGAAGGTTCAAATGGTCATGTGATTTGAACCCGAAAAATGGTCTTCCATAGTGAAGAAACGCTGTAGTGAAGACCCATATAAAGAAGGCACCCTCATGCCCATTATAACTTCATTTTCAAAATAAATATCATATTTATTTAAAATATGTGGGACATCACCTTCTTTGAAAGACCAATATGAATCAACCTCTCCTCTACTTTCTAATCTTGGCCAATGTTTCTTTTTATTTTTTGAAAAAATAAGATCTCTCCTAACAACATATGTGTCATTTATTTCGCTGATATGTGCCTCCATAAAGAAGATGAAACATTTTAAAATTATATGCACATGTTCTAGTAAGTGGGCAATCTTAAGATGCTCCCAATATGGGAGCTCATAAAATACATATTTCCTTTACATCCCGATGGGAAAATTCTCAACATAGGTGTCAATGAATTCTGGATCATCGAACATAGGCTCCCCATTTAAATCGAACATTTTTTTAATCTCCTTCTCCTTCTCTCTCTCTCTCATATTCTCTAAGATATTCAATTGGTGTCATTATTTCAGGCCTTTGGGTTCTCTCTGGTTTACCATTTAAGGTGAATTTTTCTCTTTTGTAAGGGTGTTCTTCTGGGAGGAATACACTGTAGCAATGATACACTAGCTTTCGTAGGTTGTTGGACCACCTAGACTTTAGAGAAGGTCGACAAAATTTACATCCATGATACCCTTTTTTTACAAGACCTATGAAATTATTGAATAATATAGGGCACATTAGCAATCATGAACATAAGAAAAATTGCAACGAATTAAATTAATATGTGAAACAATATTAACATATATATATAAATAAATCAATAAACATGTAATTTACCAAAGATAACTCCTAATCCTAGATAATCATGTATGGTATAAGCACATATGTCGTACAAATGTAAAACTCCTATTCGTTGCGATGGGTATTAATACATCATATACATGTATCCCTTCCCATAATTCCTTCAATTCATCTACCAATGGTTGTAAGTAGACATGCATATTCTTCACTTGTCGTCTACCAGGGAATATGAGAGCCAAAATAAGATGTTCATTCTTAACGGAAAACCATGGGGGGTATTGTTATTGATCACTACTACAAGCCAAATAGAATAAATGGTGTTTTGGAGGGAATATGAGTTAACGCCATCTATGGCTATGTTGATTCGTATACCTTGCACTTCATCCTTGAATTTTTCGAGCCATGTATCCTATTTAATATGTTTCATGTCTATTGAATCTATTTTGATTCACATAACTCCCGAGTCACTTCTGTGTGAGGCATGTTATCCCTGAAACATAGCTAGTTCTTTGTGATGAAAGAGCCTTTGAATCCTTGGGATTATAGGCATGTGCCTAAATATCTTATGAGGAAGACCATGTGATTTACCCTTTTTTATTATTTATGGTACATGTCATGCTCACAGTTTAGACATATCTCTTTATTTGCATATTCTCCTCTATATATAATACATTCATTCAAGCATGCATGATATGGTATGTACTCAAAACCCAACATTTTCAACAACTTCTTTGCATATTCACAACTATCAGGAAAAGCATTATCACTTAAGAGAACCTTATATTTGAATAATCTGTGTTTGGTGGGAAATATAAATGTACAATGTCAATCTTTAAATTGATAAAATCAACCATTTTAAATTTTGATTGTGTGACAAGTTTTCTCAAAATATAAGGGAATTTTTCATGGTCAATTACCTCATATTACCGAGAAACATGAATTAAACATGCCAAAATTTTCTTTCAAGTTGTACAATAACATAGTTGTCCCAATTTGGGTAGACTTTGACTGCCATCGGATCCAAAGACAGGGGTGGTAGAAGCAGATTTTAGGCTTTCGGATAAGGTATCAATGATATGAGCATCATCCCTTAGCTCATCATTCTAGAATGAATCTAACAACATTTCCTCTATGACATTCATATCCTGTAAGTAATCATCGATACCAACCTCTATTTGATTGTCTCCATTTCCAACTGGTGTTGAAAAACTATTATTGCTATATTCATTCTTACTTGGTGAATCTGGACGTAGAGGGAATTTAATAAGTGGTTGATTCAACCATTATTTGTATGCTTCCTCTTTGATTTTTTCTCTTAATTTAACTAGGGTGCTCTGGAAGATGGTAGGTGGGTTTCTCATCATCACTAGAATCCTAATTTCAAAAAATATTGGACACTAGTACATCAATGATATTAGTAAGCACAATGTAATTGGTTTGTTGAAATTACATTATACCAAACAATTATTACTATCGCTGACCCATGATTGTAGTTGGAAGATAACATGTTCCAATTGGATGGGTGAAGTGGCTCTCCATTTTCATCTACCAACTTCTTGAGGTATGCTACTCCTGATAATAGCTTTCGATGTTTTTGAAATGGTGAAATATTTTCTACATCTAAACTTGATTCTGGATCAAGATTCTACAGATTTCGATACATTTTTATTGAAATTGATATGGAAAAAAAATTCAATTAGATAATCGAAATATAAATAAAATCTAAACTTACTAGAGATGGAAATGGAGAACTCCACGAAGGACTTTGGCTAATATGTAATGAGCTCGAATTTGAAGAATTGACCATTTGATATTATGAGATTTTCTCCCTGCATTTGAATAAAACCAACAATATTTTTTGTGTACATAAAATCAATTTTGAGAACCATATAACCGAAATATGAATTTCAATATAGTTTTCAAATCATTTTTCAAGAATAAGATGACTTTAAGCATAAAATGTATATTATGAACTAGTGTAACTCATGTGGATGCATCCTAAAGGACAATTTGAGATGAATATTCCATTTTAGGTGAAAATAAAAATCCAGATAACTTTTAAATCACATCGTTGCTCTTGTAAAATTAAACGCAGTGATGCATTTAAATCATAACGACATCTATGCATTAACATAGTAACCACACAAGTTCCTGGGATTTCAAAAATAAAAAAGAAATTATATCATATCGGTGCTTTTCTAAACTAATTGCACCATTGCATTTCACTAATAACTGCACCGGTTTGTAGGATTTCAAAAAAGAAGAAGAAAGGAATTATATCATATCGTTTCATTAAAAAAATTTAGCGCACCGATAAGTTATCTTAATTGGTGTGCGTTACTTGTAAACACATCGGTGTGTTTTACTATGAAATGCACTAATTTTCTAGTGGAAAAAAAATCAAAAATCAAAATAATCAGTAATTGATTTTTTGAAATCTAATATCATAAATTATTTTAAATAGGAAGAAGTTATTCACTATTTCATTATTCTTTCCAAAATTTCAAAGGATAAATTTTCAAGAGAGACATACTGTGGAGAAACAAAATAATTTGGAATAACAAAATTATTCAAAAGATCAGAAGTGGAAATGTATGGTGCTTTACCAAAACCCTACATAGTAAAAAAATTTAATGTTACTGTTGATTTTACTAATAATTTTGTTTACAATTTATTTTAGATTTAATTAAAAGAGATATTTGCAAGAGAGACATATTGGTAGCACTATGGAGCATCAAAATACTTTGGAATAACATATCAACTATTCAGAAGATCAAAATTTGAAAAATTTTAATTGAAATTTAGAAATAAAAAACAAAAAAAACAAAAAAGTAAAAAATTCAATACTTACCTTAAACCCTTGCTTCTTCTTGCTTATGTGACTGCAAAATTTCACCTCGGGGTTTAACTCCCTCTACCACCTCACAATTAGGCCATTTCATTATAGGCATTTTAGATTTAATGGGTTTGTGTATTACTATAGATAAGGTGTTTCACATGTAAAACATGGGGACGAGTTGTTGAATGGGATCGAAAACCTGATAACCATGCCCATTTTTTTTTAATGACTTTTGTTTACTGGTGCGCCATTTTTATATTACACACTAGCACACCTATGACAAATACAACCATTAAGTCAAAAAACTTGTGTTTAATTTTTTGTTTTCATTTTTTACTGTGATGGCGGTGGTTTTATCATTACACTGTCATAATTTAAAGTTAAAAAAAAAAATTCATTTTTGGTGTTGAATAATTAAATGCCTAGCGTGTTTAGTAAATTAAATGCACCGATGCTCTATGAAAAATAACACCATTAAGTCAAGCCACTTGTGTTAAATATTTTATGTTTTCCTTATTCGTTGTGATGGCAGTGCCTTTATCATTACGTATTGCACTGTCATAATTGAAACTAATTAAAAAAAACCTCATTGTCAGTGTTCAATAATTAAATGTCCGACATGTTTACTGAATTAAATGCATCGACGTGTTTATTCACATAAGCACACTGGCTTCAAAAGCTATTTTTGGCTAGAAATTATGTGATTTATTTATAACATATATTTAATGGCTTCTCTATTGAATGATATAGGTTTTAAATTGATAAAAAAAATGTTTGAGAAGTGGTAAAGTAGCAAAAATATTGATCGGCACAATGAAAGCACATAAAAAAAATAGAAAATGCAAGTTCTTTGTAGATTCCTTACGCACTTAATATGTTTGAACTATATGCAAGTTTAACTAATATGTATTGGTTAGTGTGTGTCATGTAGGGCCAAAAAATGAGGAAGCTCGATAAGATTATTTCTTATCTAAGTGCAGAAGAGAGTGAAACCCCGATGGAAAAATTGTAGAAGGATGAATCAAGTGAATGAAAAAACATTATTCAAAATGAGGTTTTTTTCTTTTGAATGTTCATTAATAGTATACTTAAGAATATTAGATAACATGTTTCAAACAATCTATTAAGTCAATATGTTTAATGTTCTATAGGGACCAACAACGAATGAAAATAATGTCATTCAAAGAAAAAAAAGTGTAGAATATGTAAATGACGATGAATTGGTCATTAGCTCATATGGAGTGGTGTTAGAGGTTAATAAAATGGGGAAAAGCTTCTATAAAACTATGATGGATATAGTGGAACAAATGTGTAGACATACTTTCCACTTACAATACATAAATCAATCCAATTATTACAAAAACCAAGTTATGTTAAAACTACAGGAAATATTTCCAAAGAAATGGTTAATGAGACGTGTCACACTTGCAATAGAAAAAACATACAACAACAAAAAAATCATTCAAAAAGTAATATTCCTAATCAAAATGGTTTTATAGAATTATATGTATATATTACTACAAAGTGTTCATTTATTAATATCAATTTTGTTATATTTAATTTTCATATATCAATATAAAAATAGTTTATTACTTTTTTCAGGAAGATTATGAAAATCCCAAAGGATCAACAAGATGATATCTGAAACATGTCAATAGGAATGTCCAAAAAAGCATACAAGGAGATGATCAAAGAAATGAACATAATTGCATCACACTGAGGAGTCATCTCAACAACAACGTGCTTCAAATTTATGTAACCATAGAGATTTTCTATTAGGTACATATAAATAATAATTTAGCATTAACTATTATTTTTAGAGTATTTTCTTCCAAAAAAAAAACAAAATGGAACTCATTCAACACATAAAACATGACAAGGAAGAAAATGGTTGGTATCAAAATTTGTGAGTAATTGTTAATATTTCCTTATAACAACTTAAAATTTCATTTTTATATATTTTAAGTTGTTTTACAACAATCATAAGTGAATTTCTTCGGATAGGTGCTCACATACAAGGAAGAGCCATTTGAAGAATTGATTGATATTGGGTTAAATATGGGTTATGAGTATATGTTGAGTCTTGACATGTCAAAAATTAATTGTGGAATTTGTAATTATCTATGTTGTTTTACTTCTATGATTTTATAATTAATAGAAAAAAATAATACTTTATATTAAATCTATGATTTATTATGGGGTATAAAACTTGCAGGAAACAAAGTATGGAACTACGCCAATGCAAGAGTTATTGCAACAAGGCACGAGACTTGGTTTTAAAACCATGTGTACAATTCATGATTCACTTCTTGATATGGTACATTTCTATTCAATTTACATTGATGTATATTATTTATTTCAATTTTAATTATTCTCACCAATGTAGATACACTCATTACACTTATTTTTATGTTTGCAGATGGAATAGGAAGAATATGAAAATAATCAACGCAATCAACAAAACATTCATCAAAATAACCCAAGTCATGGAAGTAGCTCAAACATTGATAGAAATTCCAGTGAAGAATGATGATTTATTTGGATATCAATGCAAGTTGTTATATTTTTTAAAATAATTGTCTGTGAAAATTAGAAGTTTTGTTAAATGTAATGGAAATAGTGTCCCAATTGAAAGACAAGGGGTTACCAATAACTATCCCAATTTGTATGACCAAGAACCTCTTATTCATATATAATAAAACACATTTTAATTTATTCTATTGTGTTGTCCAATATCGTTGTGAAATGTTACAACACTGATTAAATATATGGATGATTAAATATTATAATGAAGAGATGTGAAATCTCATGATATAACAAATTAATTCAAACATCATATACAAATACACTAATCAAAATTTAATTTATATGAATACTGTTATAAGATAGATGTTGATTTTTGGATGAATATCGGTCAATGTTTCTAAAAAGGAGAAAATGGTTATCATGACATCGTACATTAATGCACACCACTCCGAATACAAAATTTTCAGCAACAATATTTATAATAATAAAAAAAAATATCCTTTAAGCAAAGAGGAAATATCTCAGTGGTTTGGAGATCAGTCCTAAATTCGTTTGATTTAATCTCTACAGGGTTGGCATGGAGGATTGGGAACATATAGAGGATGATACTGGGATTTGATCCATGGCCAGAAAATTGAGTTGATCATATTCTACCTCAAAATATGGTAATATTTATGTGGGATGTTAGCATAAAAAAATTGAACCAAATTTCAAATCCTCAGACTACATCATCTGGTCATAGGGATGGCAGTCAACGACGGACTTGAATCTACCCCATGATTTCTGGGATAGTTGGGGGAATTATATTGAAGCGCTGAAAAGGGCCCATATCAGGCTTTTTGACCGACATGATGAGTTGGTATGGGATTTATCTGCACATGGTGTTTACAATCCAAAATCATGATACATTCACTTGATGTCAAAGGCCCAAATGGAGGAGGAGGTATGGTGGTGGAGGGTTGTCTAGAAGGAAAAATTACCACCAAAGAAAAAATTGATAACTGGGTGAATCATGGTTAAAAAGGTCTTGACATGGGACATTATGCAAAGAAGATATGTAGCCAGCCTAGGCCAATGTGCTTTATGCAAGGGAGAAAGTGAAAGAATAGATCACATTTTTACATTGTGCCCCTTCACCTAACAAACTTGGAAAGGGTGCAAAGAGATTTTTGGTTTCCATAGAAAGTGGGGGGAATAAGTATATGCCAAATCTTGGCATTCTTGAGTTCATAATAGAGAAAAAATAATTTTACAAGCATCCTCTCCCTCTAATAATAAACCTAGGGATCTAGATCACCTAGAACAAGAAAATATTTTGAGGTTTGGCATATAATCCTAGGAAAATAATAGTGGAAAGTGTGGTTATACTTATTCATTACCCACAATCTAAAGAAGCTCCTCCTCCTAGAATCATAAGAGAAGATATCTTAGAGAAATCAATTTTGTGGGGCTATTTCGATGGGGAAGCCCAAGAAATTAGATACTTGGCAGGAGGAGGTTTCATTCTTGATGACCTACCAGGTCTATGAATCCATAATAGGTAGCTTTAAAATACTAAAGGCTGCACTATAAGTCTCAAGAAAGAGACTTTAACCCTTCAAATATATATCAATTTCAGTAAACTCCCCTCATATCAGTTATATAAACATGGAAGGATTCAATTTTCTGAGTTTATTGTTCTAAAACTACTTCAATGGTTGCAAATATACCACCATTTGAATTTCGTCAAATACTGAAGCCTCTGCAAAAATAACTATGCATTCTTCAAGAACAAGTCCAAGAAACAGTCACAAGTCATGGGTTCTTAATTTCTATAACAGTCCATAGGTCTAAGCCATTAAATATCCGATCAGATCCATGGTATTCCAATGATCTCAAGATTCAAATCTTGATCTCCTCACTTGACATACTCTATCTGTTCATATTCCTCATCACATCACGATTTGATCAAAGAACAAGATATTTAAATCATATAATCAACACTCTATCTTCTATACACATTTCAAGAGAGGAAAATTCAGAACACAGAATAATTTCCAATCCCATCATTAAGTTTTAATGTTAAAACTCATATACAAAAGCCAAAACCCCATTAAGTCCAGATTCACATACATTGGAATTCAATCAACAATCATCGAGATATAAATTAACATAATGAAAAAATTCCTTCCATTAATCAATCTGTACATATACTCAAAGTCCTCATTTTTTCCATCATCTCTCACTATTTCCTGATTTTCTTCGTTAAAATGGCCTCCTTCTAATGTCTTCGAGGATTAGAATAATGTACAAAAGGGATTTTGTAACCATTTCTGGTTCAGATCCACAATCTACTCAACCATATCATAAAGATCCTCTAGACTCACTTTTAACTCAACTAAATCCCTATTATAGGATCTCCTAATCCCTAAGATCTTCATGAGATCTTTACAAGTCTAACATCTCTCATATTCTCGCATATTTGAGAATATTTAAATTTAAAAACCTCAACACATATTTCTCACTCAAATCATTCAAAACATACAAAATTTCCTATCTATTCTTCAGCACTCATTTGAATCTCTTAACAAAACCATATTCCCTAACTATTTACATTTTTGAACACCTATGCTAACAAACTCGATCTGTTTATTTACATAACGTATAAATTTAGATTTTTCAACCCGTTGTTGCACTAAAATAAAGAATCTTCCTATTCAACCAGATTCCCTTTGATCTACAGTTCCCATGTAAACTCATAAACCAGTATGGAACCTTGCCATCGTGTCTATGAGTGTATCACACTCTTAACAAACTTTGTAATTGATAAAAGGAATTTTTATCGAGTACTTTGACCATCATTTTATGCACTATTTGGAAGACTTGGGCGTGATTGAGGGAAAACATCAGCATATCGACCCTTAGTTCCTCAAAAACCATGTGCTTATATCCCTTCAGGACAACTTGATGTATGAGAATCATGGAGGTGACAACAAGAACCCAACCATTGGAACAAGAACTGAACTTCTGGAATAAGAACTGTACACCCTCTTTGGTAAAGAAATTTGATCGGCTAGGTCAATGTAAAACATTGTTGTTTCACTACAAGGAAAAGACCCTCTAGCGGATGTTTTTGAGGAACCCCTTATAAAAATAGCCCAGAAATCCATTTGTAGCAGATGTTACTAGAGGAGGTTAGTGGGTGGAGGTTTTTGCGGATGTTTTTCTTCTGGTACGTTTTTCATCCTAAACCGCACCAGTCTATTCAATTAGAGAAAGCACCGGTGCACAAAAAACATTGGCACACTGGGACACTGTGCGCTCGATAAAAAATTTCCCGGTGCGTCTCATTACTTTAGCGCACCAGTGCTCTAATAATATTCCACACCGGTGCGTCCTAAAACCCCCTGCCAAAACTAAAATAGCCTGGTGCGGTTTTAAGAAACCGCAACGGTGCGCCTATAAAAGCCACGCACCGGAACATGGTTAAATAAAAAAAATTATGGCCAAAAATCAACATTTTTCACTTTTTAGTGCTCTAGAGCTCTTAAGCACTGGTGAAAATTTACCTTGTGTGAGGTGCCCTGGGATCTATGCTCCCATTGCACGCACTGCTGCTATCCATTGCCCACCATCTGAATTTCGAGTTTTGCAAAACAGTGGGAAAATTTAGTTTTGAAAATTCTACAACCAGTATGCCTCCTCGATAGCCAAATGTATAGGTATTTTCCTTGTTTTTCCATAATTAAACCTTTTAGCAGATTAGTTTTCTAAAATAACTTAAAATTCACCTTATTTATAAAAAAAAAAATTCCTGTGCAGTGCGCTCGAGTCGTTCGGCTCGCACCGGTTCACGGTGCTGCTTGTAAATTTACAAGCCGCACCGTGACCAGTGCTAACAGTATCTGCACTTGTTCTAGAAAGGTATTGAAATGATGCACTGTGATTTTTTTAAATTAAAAAAAAGGTGCGGTGCATTCGGTTACCCGGCCGTACCGTTGACCATTTCAAATTGCGAGAATGCGGTGCGTTGATGTAAATATCTGCCCTAGGGTAGGTAATTTTGTCAGCGCACCACCCCCCCCGAAATTGACATAGTCAATGGTGCAGTCATGTAAACGACCACACCGTTGACTATGTAGTGATGTCAGGAGGGAGGTGTGCTGACTAAACTATACGCCCCGGGGTGTATAGTTTAGTCAGCGCATCACCCTCCCGACACTGGTACATAGTCAATGGTGCGGTCTATTATACCACCACACCATTGAAGTTGTAACAATGCCAGGAGGGAAGTGCACTAAAATTTTTGAGGTGCACCACCTCCGAAGCACGAAAAAAAAACGCACCATTATCAGTGCATGCCTGTTTTTTGTGACGCACCGATTTTTTTTTGTTTTTTGTTTTAAAATATATATATATATGTATGTATATTCATAAATACATATACCTTTAATAAAAAAATTGTATTTAATATGTCAATCATTCAGCGACGTCAAAGGAGAGAAGAGAGGGAACAACAACAACAACATGAGGACCAGTATAACATGGTTTGCTTGTGGGAGGCACGAGAGAGGGAGAGAGATACGTACCCTCGCCCTATTATAGCAGCCACCTAGGGGCTCCTAAGGGAGATAGGCCTCCTTAAGTTCTATGAGGAGGCTACATCCCTAAAGCGCCATGGTGTGTTTCTGCGACATATTATCCGCGGGTGGAAAGCCCACCTCTAGGCTTTCCGAGTTGGTCCTAACTAGTGGTACGCGCCCACTGAGGAGGACATCTATTTCATTACTGGCCTATCGAGGAGAGGGGTGGATTTTCCCTCATTCCCAGAGGTCCCCTTTGGCTATGTAGCAGGGAGTTAGTTGGTGTACTCCGAGAGATACATTAGCGCGGATATACTGTCTCCAGAGTTTCAAGTCTCTGGAGGTCAGTTACGTATTGCTTCATTTGGTGGAGAGGAGGTGAGGTGCCTCTCACTACTGATTTTGACCATTGCACACCATACCAGTGATGGGAAACACATTACCCTAATCTATTCTCTTCTTAGAAGGTTTTTCCTGAAGATGAGTCTTGATTTAGACTCGAAACATAGACTAAAAATGAAGACTATGGATATTCTGAGTTTTGCATCTGAAAGTACTCATGATCATGAGAAGGCTGGACCATCCATGTCGAGTCATCATGAGCAGCTGACAGTTGATCCTGATCAACATGAGGCACCACCAGATCAGCAGGCATGTGATGATCGACATCCATCTGAGTTTGTCGAGGCTGCACCATTGACTAAGCAAGCCTCGACTAGTACTACTATTGATCATGATGTACCACCAGCTGATATTTGACATTTATATTGCAGTTGTATATTTTTGACATTATATATATATATATATATATATATATATATATATATATATATATATATATATATATGGTCCATGTAAACATAATTGTGTTGCGAGTTGTACTTAATTTACATGTTGGTGATTATCATGATGTGTATATTGTTAGGTCATGTTAGATATGTTCATTTAATGTGCAGCTTGTAGATAGATGTGTATGTGATAGTAGTTATTTGACATGAGATGTATATTTGATGTTTGTGTTGTGATGATGTTATACAATGCTAATTGTGTTTTGTTAGATGATCATGATCACGATGATTAGATGATGTTAGTGAATTTGAATGTGGTTTTTAGTCGAATATGATGTTTGTACGATGGTTATCATGATCGTGATGTTTATTTAATTTAATATTAAATCATGGTATTTATTAAATAATATGGTGTGATTGTAATTGAAATTTTAATTTTAATTGTATGCAAAATTTAAAATTGTAATTGTATTTGTATGTAAAATATTTGTAAAATTTTAATTGTAATTGTAATATTCAATTTATTGTGAAATGATAGTAATTGTGATTTTAATTGTATTTGTATATATGTAAAATTGTAAAATTGTAATTGTAATTGTAATTATATGTAAAATTATAAAATTGTAATTGTAATTTTAATTGTAATTGTATGCAAAATATTTGTGAAATTTTAATTGTATTAATGTGAAATGATTGTAATTGTAAAATTATGGTATATTGTATACAACAGTGTATGTAAAATATTTGTAAAATTTTAATTGTATTAATGTGAAATGATTGTAATTGTAAAATTGTAATTATAATTGTAATTGTATGTAAAATTCTAAAATTGTAATTGTAATGGTATAATATATGTAAAGTTGTAAAATTGTAATTGTATGTAAAATTGTAAAATTGTAATTGTACGTGAAATTGTAAAATTGTAATTGTAATTGTAATTCTAATTTTATGTAAAATATTTGTAAAATTTTAATTGTATTACTGTGAAATCATTGTAATTGTAAAATTGTAATTGTAATTGTATGTAAAATTCTAAAATTATAATTGTAATTTTAATTGTCATTGTATGTGAAATTATAAAATTGCAATTGCAATTGTAATTGTAATTGCATGTAAAATATTTGTAAAATTTTAATTGTATTAATGTGAAATTATTTTATTAAAATTTGTAAATTTGTAAATTTGTAAATAATTGTAAAATAATAAATCTAGAATAATATGAATTTTTGTAACATAATAAAGTTTAGAAAATAATGCAAATAAATTCATGTACTTTAGAATTATCATTATTTTATTATGATCTTACATACCAAAAAAAATAAATTTATACAATACGCCATTGTTTTTGAGATCAATATAATTTCAAATTATCAAGTGAAATATTGATTTTAACATTAACACAATGAAAATTACCAATTAATTCAAAATACATATTATAATTTTTCGAAAAAAGAGAGTCTTATAAGCTATAAGGTAATTAAGTCCTCTTCTTTATAAAAACCCATCTTAAAAGTATAAATATTGATGAAATAACACATGTACCATATCACTCTTAGTTCTCATGATCACCCTCATTAGCTTCTAGCTCACTTGGCATGATAACACTATTGTTCTCAAAAATATGTTTTGATCTAGGGTCATGTCTCAATACGAACCACCAATCCATATCCAACACATTTGGGTAAAAAAACACCTAGTTGCAGTGTTTAGGGAAAACATAGGGCTCCTTAGCTTCATCCGACATATTTCTAGAGTTGATACATATCAACCTTATATCGCAATATTCCTTTACATTATTCCGATCAAAGGTGTCCCACCACTTGCACCTAAAAATAACACATTGGAAAGAAGAGAAATCCACTTCAATGATCTCTTCTATCTTTCTGACGTAACCTAATGTCCCTCGTACTAGGTTTTGATCACGGTGGCTAGATTGACTAGATTGATCAAACTTGAATTCCACTGTACAGTCTTGTGTCATGTGTCCATCGTCGACATTTTCTGTGCGAAAATGGTGCCCATATGCCCACATAGATGGGAACAAATGCACCTATAAAAAATTTAAAAAATCATAGTGTCATGTGTCTTATAATAAATTAATAGTTAAAATACGAAATATATATGTAATTACATTTGAAAGGTTCATTATTAAGTTTCAAATGTACATATAAATTAAATAGATTATTACCGAGTTGGTGCACCCAATCCCTACGTTTAGCGCATCCTCTTCATCACGTGGGTAACGACTGGTTGCATCGTATTTCTATCTGACTTGGTTAGCAACCCAACTGTTGGGGAATATTTTTGGCATATTTTCTTTTAAATGATCGGGGATAAGGCACACTTATGCCATTCAACTGTTTGAATGATTTCCTGTCACTATCCCATGTCATCCTCTTTTGTTCGTACAATGCGACCCATGGCTGTATCACTTCGGAATTGTAAAGAAAAATTTTATTGATTGCTTCAATTTCTGTATTCACTGATGAAATAAAACCGACATTATATAGTACATAGAGATCAAATTATACATTATATCGACGTTCAAAATGAATATTTACTTTGTGTATATTTGAAAAATTATAAGTCGCTTACTCTTTATCAGGCACTTTTTTCCATTCGTTTGGAGTAGCTCCTCTTCTCTTTTGTCATCATCCCTTTCATCGTCCCAAATCACCACACCTGGTCTGTTGTCGATCTTCTTGATGTACTCACTAGCATAATAGAAAGACTCATACGATATTTACCCCTCTGCCATAGACCCCTCGGGTTTTGCACTTTGTCGAACAAAATATTTCAATTTCTTCATGTACCTCTCTAAGAAGAACATCCAACAACAAGAAACCACCCCAACTAATTCAACCTCATCTACTAGGTGGATTAGAAGATGAACACAGTCATGGCTTCATTGTTCAATACTCAAACATGCAAACTGATCTCAACTATCTCTTTGTTTTATCAGCAGATATGTTTAGCATTTTTTGGTCATCTAACCTATTATCATTAGATGGACCCAAGTACACCATGTAAGGCCAATTTTACCCTAAGCAAAATTTCTTTCACTATGAAAAATAACTTGATAAACCACATTTATTAGGTTGTTTATGGTCTAAACAGGAAACCCCAAAAGGAAATATTAAACAAATCTATATTTGTTTGATTTTCCTCATGGAATAATTAATTAAACAATAATTTAATTATTATTCCTCATCATGTTTAACCCAAAACAAAGAAATTAATTAGATAAATCTCTATTTATCTTACTATTTTCTAGGAATAATTATTTAAATATTATTTAAATAATATTCCTTGTTAAATATGACTAAATCACCCACA
Source organism: Pinus albicaulis (assembly GCA_034641835.2). Taxonomy (NCBI): domain Eukaryota; kingdom Viridiplantae; phylum Streptophyta; class Pinopsida; order Pinales; family Pinaceae; genus Pinus; species Pinus albicaulis. The sequence goes on along the minus strand of CM076582.1, from coordinate 133,050,446 downwards.
AATAATTAAATAAATCATTATTTATTTGATTATCATTCAACCACTTCCTTAAAATGATAAATAAATCATTTATTTATTTATTATTCACAAATAAAGGGATTTGACCCAAGTCAAATACTTTTTCCCTCCAACAAATATAATAAAATATTCCATAAAAGGTGGATCTAGATTTGGTTAATGTTATTTTAATCATACACCAAGATCTAGAATGACCCAATATTTTGTTATAAATAGGACGGTTTTTTCTCATCTTACCTTTTATTTTATATTGGATACTCTGGGTCTAAACTCTTGGTAGAGCTTTGAGCCATTGTCTTTGTGTATTTTCCATTCTTTTTCTATGTGAAGCTCCATGCAGAGTTTTATCTTTGTCCCAGGTTTCTACCAACGGGAGAAGAAGGCGTGCCCAGATGCAGTCTTCAGGGACTTCCAAGAACCCATCCCATTGAGGAGAATTGGAAACATCTTCTTGTTTTCCTCCCAGGTTCCCTTAATACAAAAAATTCTTTCAAAAATTGTTCTTGTCTTGTCTATTGGATATATGGAGCAAACCCTTCTTTTTACTGCTTAATGTCTTTCTATGCATAGATCTGGTTTTTTGCAGCTCTTGTCTTGATCAACTAACTGCAGATCTGAAGATATTGGCAGCCACTTTTGATGTTAGGGCTATTAGTTATGCGTAGCTAAAGTGGTCTTTTTCTTACACTTAAATAAGGATTCATACTAAGAGAATGCTAGCCACATGAATCTCCTTTAACGTGATCCAATGTAAAAATGCAGATAATTTATATATGGCATGTCCTAGGTCTTGAAGGAATTCATGTTTCACACACCCACATATGAACAAAGGATAATGACACTGCAAAGATATAAACACATGCAATAATATACAAAATTATTTATGTTTTATGATCCTTGCATGGGATAAAATTTATTAATATAAAAAATAATAAAATCATGCTTTTGACATTATACGTACTCTTAGAAGATTCAAATGGTCATGCGATTTCAACCCCGACAAATGGTCATCCATGGTGAAGTAGCGTCGTAGTAAGACTCGTATGAAGATGGCATCCTCACACCCATTATAACTTCCTTTGCCAAAGAAAGATCATCTTTTTTAAAAATACATGGGACAACACCTTCTTTAGTCTCACATGAATTCGAAGGGACCTTTGCCTCCCCGATCTGTACTTTGAATCGTCTTAGCCAATGTTTCTTTTAGTTTTTGAAGTAATAAGATCTTTCCCAATAGCCAATGTGTCACTTTGTTTCGATGATATGTACATATAAAGATGAAATCTTTTTTATTATGTAACAGGATATAGCCAAAAATCGTCTTAAGTTATCCCAAAGCTTCTGATTATAAAAGATAGATTTCCTTTTCATCCCAATGGGCAATTTCTCAACATAGGTGTTGAAGAATTCTAGATCATCGAACATAAGATCCCCATTTGAATCAAACATTTTTATGAACTCCTTCTCCTTCTCTCTCTCATATGCTATAATCCATTCAGCTGGTGTCATTATTGGAGGCCTTTGGGTTCTCTCTCATTTACCATTGAAAGCGGATGCTGCTCTTCTGCAAGGGTGTTCTTCTGGGAGGAATACCCTGGAGCAATCATACACTAGCTTTCGTAGGTCGTTGGACCATCTAGCTTTCAGAGAAGGTCCACACCATTTACATCCAAAATACCCTTTTGTTACAAGACCTGCAATATTATTGTATACAATTTATATGCATGGCACATTAAAGAATATCATGCAGATCAGAACAATTACAACGAATTAAATAACTAATATGCGAAAGAATATTGTTACGTGTATAAACAAATCAATAAACATGTAATTTACCAAAGAAAACTCCTAAGCATGGATAATCATGTGTCGTGTAAGCACATATATCATACAATGTAAACTCCTCTCTCCTGCGATGGGTCTTGATACATCATATACATTTATCCCATCCCATAATTATTTCAATTCATCTACCAATGGTTGTAAGTAGACATCCATATTCTTCACTTGTCTTCTACCAGGGACTATGAGAGCCAACATAAGATGTTCGTTCTTCACGGACAACCATGGGGGGATACTTTCATTAATCACTACTACAGGCCAAACATAATAGTTGGTGTTCAGGAGGGAATATGGGTTGACGCCATCCATGGCTATGTTGAGTCATAGAATTCGTACTTCATCCGAATTTTTTGGACCATGTATCCTCTATATGCTTCATGGCTATTGAATCAGTTGGGATTCGTAAAACTCCCAACTCACTTGCAATGAAAGAGCCTTTGAATCCTTGGGATTATAGGCATGTGCCTCAATATCTTAAAAGGAGGACCACGTGATTTACCCTTCCTTTTTTATTTATCATACCTGTCATGCCCACATTTCAAACATATCTCTTTGTCTGCATATTCTCCTTTATATAGAATACAATCATTTGGACATGCATGATATGATATGTACTCAACACCCAACATTTTCAACAATTTCTTTGCCTCTTCGCAGCTACCGGGCAAGACATTATCACTCGGAAGAACCTTATATTTGAATAACCTATAGTTGGTGATCAAAGAAAATATTAAATGTACATTAATGTTGATATAATTATTAACGTTCATAAAATTGACCATTTGTAATGTGCATTGTGTGATTATATTTCTCAAATTTATATAAGGATGAATTTATGGTAACTTACCTCAAAATTTCCGAGAAACATGCATTCGACAAGCCAAAATTTACTTTCAAGTTGTACAGTAACATCGTTGTCCCCAACTGGGTAGAATTTGACTCACCGCCAGGTCCAAAGAGAGGGGTGGTGGAAGCAAATTTAAGGCTTTCGAAAAAGGTGTCAGTGATATGAGCATCATCCCTTAGCTAATCATCATTTTGGAATGCATCTAACAACATTGTCTCCATGGTAGTCGTATCCCTTAAGTAATCATCCATTCCAACCTCTATTTGATTGCCTCCATTTCTAGCTTGTGAAGAACTACCATTGTTGTAGTCATTCCTAATTAGTGAATCTGGACGTAGCAGGAATTGAATCGGTGGTTGATTCAACCAGTCTTGGTATCATTCCTTTCTGATTTTTTCTCTTAATTCATCCTTCTCTCGATTTGAAATTATCGTGGGGTACAACATAAGACAATAGGTAGGTCACTCAACATCACTAGAATCCTAATAATTTCAAAAAATATATTTGAACATGATTAGTACAAAATCTATGATATCAATTAGTAAGAACGTTGACAATGCATGATTAATTTATTCGACATTAAAATAATTACATTAATATACCAGACAATTATTATCACCATCATTGTCCCAGGATTGTGGCTAGAATATGTAATATTATTACAATTGCCAGGGTGAAGCGGCTATCCATTTTCATCTACCAAATGCACCTTGCGGTATGCTACTCCTGATAAGAGCTTCCGACGTTTTGGAGCTGTTAGAATATTTTGTGCATCTGAACTCGATTATGAATATGCATGAACCTACAAATTTGTATACATTATAAATTTTATTAAGCTGATTGACATGGATAAAAAACATAAATTCAATTAGATAATGAAAATATAAATAAAATATGAAGTAAATATTTCGTCTCGAGATGGATAGGGAGAACTCCGCGATGGACTTTGAGAAATATTATGGAACGAGCTGGATTTTGAAGAATTTCCCATTCGATATAATTATGATATTTTCTCCCTACATTTGAGAAAAATGAACAATAAATTTTAGTGCACACACCTAAAAGTAATTTCGATGCCTTAAAAATGGACTTATTGTTATCGGTGCTTATGTACAGATAATCAAACTAGTGCGTTTTAGTTACTGCACACCGGTGTTATTAATTGATGCATCGGTGATGAAAAGCCATAAATAAAAAAAGCGCAACTTTATTTTTTCAAAATGAAAAAAAGTGGTAAATTTAAAAATGGGTGGCAAAATATTTTTGAAAATATAATTTCATAAAACAATTCTTTAAATACTAAAAAAATTTCATTATTTCACTAATTTTTCAAAAAATTTCAGCCAGATGTTTGCACGAGACATGCCTGGATCAAGAGAGCACGAGAGCATTGTGGAGCAGAGAAATAATTTCGAACGGAACTATTCAAACAATCAGAATTCCAAACCTCTGGTGATTCAAACCCTGTAGCATAGAATTTCAAATGAACTCGTGATTAAATTTTATTATTTTTTTTACATTTTCTATAGTATTTTTTACACAGTAAGTAAAAAATTTAAATTTTCTGTTCATTTTCAGAAAAAAAAAAAAAAAAAATCCCATTTTTACCCTAAACCCTTCATTCTTTTTGTTTTTTCCCTTGCTTCTTCCTATTTCTGTGATTTAAAAATTAGGGCTTTTCATTTTAGATTTATAGGGTTTTTACTGCTATATATATAGGCCTATGACATCTAACCCATGGGACGACTTGCATAGTCAGATCCCAATCCATGTTCGCCCTTGCGTGAATTTTTAAAAAACAAATTTTTTTTAATCAGTGTGCCTTGCGTAACCTAGCGCACCGGTGTGTTGGCTTATCCTAGCGCACCACACATGTACTGTTTGATAAAAATATTAAAATCAATTTTCTTTAATATGTGCGCTATATGTAAAATAGGGCACCGATGCGCTATTTCATTATAGCACATCGCACACGTACTGTTTGACAATTTTATTTATTTATTTTGCATTAATGGGTGCACCATGTAACATATAACGCACCGGGTCTCCTTGTTGACAGAGAACACCATACAGTGGTCCCCTGTTTGCGTGGGGCATTTATAAAAATAGGTCGCACTACCCCCTCCATGACACCATATGCTATAAAAACTAACACTAGATGAATTTTATTATTTTGTCTATGTTAATCAGTGTGATGATTAACATATAACACACTGATGCTACTTGTTGACATAGAGAACCGTACGATTTTTTATACTATTTTGGCAGTGCGTTTATAAGAACACGACGCACCAACGTCAGTGCTAAAGAATTTAAAAGTGCACCAGTTTCTTGATAATTTTCTTTTACCTGGAAAGTTTATTTATTTATAAAATATATCAACGAATGATATGGTACAGGTTTGATATTGATAAAGAAATGGCTAACAAGAGGTCAAGTAACAAAAATACTGATAACACATCAAGAAAAGCAAAAAAGACAAGTTCTTTGTAAATTCTTTACAACAAATATTAGTTTTGAACTATATTTAACTAATATGTATTATTTACTGTGTATCATGTAGAGCCACAAAATAACGAAGCTCAATAAGATTATTTTTCATCTAGAACCAGAAGAGCGTAAAAGCTTGATGGAAAAATTGCAAAAGGATGAATCAGGTGAATGAAAAAATAATATTGATCCAATATGAGTTTCTTTTTTTCATTTTCATTAATAATATCCTTAAAATTATTAGATAACATGTTTCAAACAATCTATTAATTCACATATGTTTAATATTCTATAGGGATCAACAACTCAAAAAATGAAAGTTGTTCTAAGAAAAGAAAAAAATAGAACATGCAAATGAAAATGAATTGCTCCTTAGCTCATCTGGAGTGGTGCTGGAGGTTAACGAAAGGGGGAAAAACTTTTACAAAAGTTTGAGGGATCTAGTGAAACGAATGTATAGACGCTCTTTCCACTTACAATACAAAAATCAATCCAATGATTCCAAGAACCAAATTTGATCTAAACTACAGGAAGAGTTTCCAGAGAATTGGCCAATGAGACATGTCAGACTTTTAATAGCAAAAACTTAGAAAGAAAGGAGGAAGGAATGAAAATTAATATTATTTTAACTGTTTTTCTAGAATTATTCATAAATATCACTTTTGTTATTTTTACTTTTCATATATCAATATAAAAATTAAATAGTTTATTGTCATGTTACATTTTCAGGAAGATTATGAAAATCTCAAAAGATGAATGAGCTGATATCAGAAATATGCCAATAGGAATGTCCAAAAAGGTGTACAAGGAGATGGTCAAAGTGATGGGAAAAAATTGCATCACGGGAGGAGCCATCTCAACAACAATGTGCTTTAAATGTAATATGAAATCATTGATTTTTTCGATCATTAGGTACAATAAATAAACAATTTAGCATTAAATATTAATTTTCAATATTTTCTTGCAGAAAATAAAAGAAAATGGAACCCATTCAGCACACAAAAATGGACAACAAGGAAGAAAAGGGTTGATATCTAAGTTTGTGAGTAATTGTTACTTCCTTATAACAACTTAACTAGATTTCATTTTTGTATTTTTTAAGTTGTTTTACAAAAATCATCATTGAATGTCTTCAAACGTGTTGTAACATAGAAAGAAGAACCATTAGACGAATTGATTGACATTGGGTTAAATATGGGTTGTGAGTATATGTTGGCATATCAGAAATTAATTGTGGAATTTGTAAGCATCTATCAATCTTGTTTTACTTAGCTCCGTCTATAATTAATAGAAAAAAAAAAAAAATTATATTAAATATATGATTTGTTATGGGGTATAAAACTTGCAGGAAACAAAGTATGGAACTGTGCCAACAGATGAAATCTTGAAAGATGGCATGAAATTTGGTTTTGAAAGAATGTGTATAGTTCATGAGTCAATTGTTTCTATGGTAGGCCATTTCTTTTTGATTTACATTGATGTATATTATTTAATATTACAATTTTCATTACTCTCACCAATGTATATACACTCATTACAATTTATTTTTATGTTTGTATATGAAAGGTGAAGAAGAGGAAAACAATCAACACCGTGAACAAAAAATTCTTGAAAATAACCCAAGTCATGGAAGTAGCTCGAGCAGTGACAACAGTTGAAGTGAAGAATGATGATCATTATTTTTGGATATCAAAGCAAGACGACATATTTTTTGAAATATTTGTCTGTGAAATCAAACATTTTTTTAATGTAATGGACATAGTGTCCCAATTGAAAGACAAAGGGATACCAATAAATGTCCCATTTTGTATGACAAAGACTGTCTTATATATATATATATATATATATATATATATAATAAAATATGTTTTAATTTATTCTATTGCGTTCTCCATTATCGCTGTGAAATGTAACACCACTGACTAAATTTATGGATGATTAAATATTATAATGAAGAGATGTGAAATCTGATGATATGATATAAACAATTAATCCAAACATCACATTCAAATGCACTAATAAAAATTTAATTGATATGAATACTGTTATAAGATATGTGTCGTCTTTTGATGAATAATGAATTTTAAAAAATCACAATAATTATGATATGATATAACAAATTAATCCAAACATCACATTCAAATGCATTAATAAAAATTTAATTAATATGAATATTGTTATAAGATATGTGTTGACTTTTGAAGAATAATGAATTTAAAAAAATCACAATAATTGCACTGTCACAGGTCAATGTTTCTAAAAAATACAAAATGAAAATTGGTGCGTGTCAGTTACTGTACACCGGTGAATTTGTATGATACAATGCACTGGTGCGTTTCTATGACCTATGGGAACTGCACAAATACCAATACCAATTATAACTCTCGGTGCGTTTGTGCGATACTACGCACCGGTGCATTTATGTGAGAATAATCACTGGTGCATTTGTACGACCTATGGGCACCTCACAAATACCAATACAAATTCAAAAAATCAATTTGTTTCTGTGATACTGTGCACCGGTGCATTTCTATAATACTACAAACCAGTGTGTTGATACGACCTATGGGCACCGCAAAAATCCCAATACCAATTAGAATGACCCAGTGCGTTGTATCACCTATAGTGCGCCCGGTGCGGTTTTAGACCTTTATGGCCCAGTGCATGCACCTTCGACCACCCCAGGCCAACCGTCTAGATGAAACGCACCGCTGCGTTGACACCTAAGTAGTGAACCGATGAAAAAAACATATGTAATAACCTCTGGCCGCCTAGTTTTTTTAGTTGTGTTGAAATTCCGTTAAAAGCTCCGCCAAAACCTCCGTTACCAAAAACGGGTGCTGTAGAAAATGTTTTTTTGACAATTTTGGCCAATTTTATAACACTAAAAACCTCCTTTATAACCTCCGCTAGACAGTCTTTTCCTTATGGTGTTTGATGTTCTCGCATCAGACTCCCAAAGTTGAAAACATTTATGATCCCCTGATCATGTGATTTCATGTGCTAATGAAAACCTCCAGGATCCCAAACCTTAATTTGTAACTGTCCAAATGCTCTGCACCTTTGCTGCAACTGCATGTCTGTTGTATTCTGATTCATTTTACTTCCTTCAATCAGGTTCAAATTCTTATTGATCATCCCTTCTGCTATCAGGTTTCTCCATCTGGACTATCCCATCATCAACTTCTACAGTTCCTCAATCACAGAATCAATTTTTGTTGTTCCCTGCAATCCTTAATTTCTTTCATTAACATATTCTTAGGCTAAGCATCCTTGCTTTTGTCTGCTGTTGCTGCTATCCTTTTGATGTATTTCATATTCACCTGTATACCCTTGACTACTCTTAATATTTTGAGAACACTCACATACAGAATATTTCACATCCTCCAATTCCACATTTAACTTATGGAATCTTTCCTTAAATTTCTTGCATGTATCCATCAAAACAATGGAGCTACCAATACCATCATTAAGCATCAATCTATACTCAGTTTCACATCAGTGAATTTCCTCATCTTCCTTCATATCCTCAACAAAAAATTCTTTTGACTGCCTGTCAGTCTCTTCATTAACCAAATGTGCATGTGCTCCACTTTGGTTGTCCTCATGAGACAAAAAAGTCTCATTCTCCCTCAGAATACAATTTTGATCTTGCCTCTTTGAAAATTCTTTGTACATTTCCTTCATCTTCATGACAACTTCAAGTGACTGTCTATCACCTGATTCGCCTTTTTCCATATCACAATCTATGCGTTCAACTTCATCTCTTTGATCTTCATGCTGAAATTGTCATGTATGAAGAAGTGCATCTATGTATGTCTTCTTTTGTACCAGTTCAAAATAATCTTCTTCTGAGATGTATTCATCATAATATATGGGCTTAAAATCTTCTTCAATTTATATGACACCTCTAGAATATTGTCCATCTTTATCTACTTCAAAACCTTCCTGCTTACACCAACCATGATAAGCATGATATCCTTTTACCAACATCATCTCTAATTTATCATTACACATGAGACATTCATTAGGCTTCTCATCTTCCTTAACATTTATAACAATTTGTAATAACTATTCTTCATTTTCTTCTTTGGAAACATGCATATGGACTCTACCTTGAATGTCTTCATCTGCTAAATCTACAACCACACACAAAATATCAAAAATAAAAACATTAGGCCTATCAGCCTTACTTATCAGCATATCCATTTGTTGATCTGAACTCTTCAAAGAACTCATGAGACTTCCTACAAGTCTCTCTCACTCCTCATTCTCCTATAAGCTTATAAGATCCTCGATAGATATTTTCTCAACATCATCCTCTCCAAGGATATCACCTTGATCTGGTTCACAATAGTGAAATATTTCCTCTGTTGTCAATGGCTTGTATCTGAAATTAGCTCCTCTGAGTTTCTCTTTCTTCCTCATTTTCCTTAGAATTTTCCTCAATTTATTTACGAATAATTTTACCACTGGCCATCGAATTAGCTTCTTCATACTCCATCCTCTTCTCTGGTTTACATCCACCTTTTTCTGTAGCACATTATCTATGTAATTGAGTTCATCTATTATCTCAGTCTTCTTTCTGTCAAACTCCTCTTGACTCATCACATATATTCCCTTTACCTTGGCATGTTTCCTTCTGTTGTGACTTTCCTTTGAACCTCTGCAATGATATTTAGTGATCATTGGCTTCCCATCCTTTGTGAACTCCATCCTTTTCACTTGTGGACTTCACCTAGGCCTCCCTTTTCAGCAAGTCTCCATACATGCCTTTGATATCTCAGCAAGATTTTCTCCTTAAGCTTAGCCTATTGATACCTTACCTTACCAATCTATCTCCTTAAGCTTGATCTATGGTTCTCTGCCTCTGGAACCATTCTTTGAGAAAACTCTTTTTCTCTTTTAGGGTCTACAACTTCCACTTCCTTTGAGAACATTCACTTGTCCTCCCCATCCAGCCTATGTTGGAAATTTTCAAGGTTATGCCATTGTTTAAGAGCTCACATGCTCTTCCTCTTGATAACACAACTAGTTCTTTGTTAACTCCTCTCGGTTGTCTTTGCTGCTAACACCCTATTTGCCTGAACCTGCAATCTACAAACACAATCCTTAAACCCAGAGTTAAAAATAAAAGAAAACCTTATCACCTTCAATATCTCTATATAATCTTGTTCCACCATTCATCTGCACTTTGAATGGACTATTCCCTATTCATTTACCTTAAGAGTATCAATTAATCCCCAATATTCTGCCACACTTTATCTCTATGTGCCTACCATCTGTCAAATTTAAAATCTGATCCTTTCATCCTGTGTAATGTCTTTAAAAAATGCACACAAAGCACACTATATTTGTTTTCCTACTTTTTTTCTGTCAATATTTACATATCTCCTCTTTCTGCAATCAAAATTATATCCGCATATACAAATTCAAGAGAATAACTCTGCTCTACTTCCCCCCCAAAGAGATTTTACTTGCTCTAATACCAAATGATGACCTACTAGGTCTATGACTCCACAATAGGAAACTTTAAAACACTAAAGGCTACACTATAAGTCTCAAGAAAGAGACTTTAACCCTTCATATCTCTATCAATTTCAGTAAACTTCTCTCATATTAGTTATATAAACATGGAAGAATTCTATTTTCTGATTTTATTTCTTTAAAACTACTTCATTGGTTTGCAGCTATACCACCATTTGAATTCCGTCAAATACCAAAGCCTCTGCAAAATTAGCTATGAATTCTTCAAGAACAGGTCCAAGCAACAGTCACAAGTCATGGGTTCTTAATTTTTATAATAGTCCACAGGTCTAAGCTGTCAAATATCTGATCATCTCCATGGTATTCCAATGATCTCAAGATTCAAATCTTGATCTCCTCACCTGACATACTTTGTCATTTCTTATTCCTCATCACATCACGATTTGATCAAAGAACATGAAATTTAAATCATAGAATCAACAGTCTGTCTTCTCTATGCATTTCAAGAGAGGAAAATTCAAACCACAAAATCATTTCCAATCCTATCATTAAGTTTCAAAGTTCAAAATTATATACAAAAGCCAAAATCCCATTAATTCCAGATTCACATACACTAGAATTCAATCAACAATAATCCAGAGAAAAATTAACATAATGAAAAAATTCCTTCCATTAATCAATTTGTATATATACTCAAAATCCTCGTTTTTTTTCCGTTATCTCTCACTATGGCCTAATTTATCAATAAGTTCTATAGCCATCTCCTACCTATCCCTCTCTGGCCTAGTTTTCTTCGTTAAAATGGCTTCCTTAGAATGTTTTCGAGGTTTAAAATAATATACAGAAGGGATTCTGTAACCATTTCTGGTTTAGATCCACAATCTACTCAACCATATCCTAAAGATCCTCTAGACCCACTTTTAACTCAACTAAATCCCTATTATAGGATCTCCTAATCCCTAAGATCTTCATGAGATCTTCACAAGTCTATCATCTCTCATATTCTCACATATTTGAGAATATTTACATTTAAAAACCTCACACACATATTTCTCACTCAAATCATTCAAAACATACAAAATTTCCTATCTATTCTTCAGCACTCATTCGAATCTCACAACAAAACCATAATGCCTAACTATTTGCATTTCTAAACACCTATGCTAACAAAATCGATCTATTTATTTACATAACACATAAATTTAGAGTGTGCAACCTAATGCTGTGCCAAAATAAATAATCTTCCTATTCGACCAGATTCCCTTTGATCTGCAGTTCCCATGTAAACACATAAACTAGTATGGAACCTCACCATTGTGTCTATGGGTGTATCATGCTGTTTACAAACTTTGTTACTGATAAAAGATAGTTTGGCTGAGTACTTTGACCATCGTATGGAAGACTTGGGTGTGATTGCGGGAACACATATCCAAGTGCTCATTTTCCTTTAGGGCAACTTGATGTATGAGAATCATGGAGATGAGAATAGGAACCCAACTACTAGAATAGGAACCAAACTTCTAGAACAAGAACCGTACACCCTCTTTGGTAAATACATTTGACTGGCTAGGTCAATATAAAACATTTTAGTTTGATGCTCCTACATCAGACTCCCAAAGTTGAAAACATTCATGATATCATGATCATGTGATTTAATATGATGATGAAAATCTCTAGGGTCCCAAACCTTAATTTGTAATTGTCCAAATGCTCTGCACCTTTGCTGCTATTGCATGTCTGCTATCTCCTGATTCATTTTCCTTCCTGCAATTAGCTTCAAATTCTGATTGATCATTCCTTCTGCTATCAATTTTCTACATCTGGATTGTCCCATCATAAACTTCCATAGTTCCTTAATCACAAAATCAGTTTCTTTTGTTCCCTGAAATCCTTGATTGCTTTCATTAACATCTTCTTGGGCTAAGCATCATTGCTTTTGTCTGTTGTTGTTGTTGTCATTTTTTTGTATTGCATCTTCACATGTATACCCTCGACTACTCTCAAGATTTTGAGAATACTCACATACAAAATATTTCACATCCCCCAATTCCACATTTAACTTATGGAATATTTCCTGCAATTTCTTGAATGTCTCCATCCAAAAAATGGAGCTACCAATACGATCATTGAGCATCAATCTCTACTCAAGTTCACACTAGTGAATTTCCTCATCTTCCTTCATATCCTCAACAAAAAATTCTTCTGATTGTATGTCAGTATCTTCATTAACCAAATTTGCATGTGCTCCACTTTGGTTGTCCTCATGAGACAACATAGTCTCATTCTCCATCAGAATGTAACTCTGATCTTTCCTCTTTGAAATTTCTTTGTACATTTCCTTCATCTTCATAACAGCTTCAAGTGACTGTTTATCACAAGATTCTCCTTTTTCCATATCACAACCTCTGTGTTTAACTTCATCTCTTTGATCCTCATGTTGAAATTGTCCTCTATTAAGAAATGCATTTATGTACATCTGCTGTTGTACCAATTCAAAACTGTATTCTTCTGAGAAGTATTCATCATCATATATGGGCTTACAATATTCTTCAATTTATATGATACCTACAGAATATTTTCCATCTTTATCTACTTCAAAACTTGCCAGCGTACACCAATCATTAGAAATATGATATCCTTTTACCAACATCATCTCTAATTTATCATTACACATGAGACATTCATTAGGCTTCTCATCTTCCTTAACATGTATAACAATTTTCAATAAATGTTCTTCATTTTCTTCTTTGGAAACATGCATATGGACTCTACCTTGAATGTCTTCATCTGCTAAATCTACAACCACACACAAAATTTCAGAAATAAAGACATTAGGCTTGTCAGCCTTACTTATCAGCATATCCATTTGGTGATCTGAACTCTTCAAAGAGCTCATGGGACTTCCTACAAGTCTTTCCTCCTCCTCATTCTCCAAGCAACTTATAAGATCCTCGATAGATCTTTTCTCAAAATCATCCTCTCCAAGGATATCACCTTGCTTTGGTTCACGATAGTGAACTATTTCCTCTATTTTCAATGGCCTATATCTGAACTCAGCTCCTCTGAGTTTCTCTTTCTTCCTCATTTTCCTTAGAATTTTCCTCAGTTTCTTTATGAATAACTATACCAGTGGCCATTGAATTGGCTTCTTCATACTCCACCCTCTTCTCTGGTTTACATCCACCTTTTTCTGTAGCAGCTTCTCCATGTAGCTAATTTCATTTATTATCTTAGTCTTCTCTTTGTCAAACTCCTCTTAAATCATCACCTCTATGCCATTTACTTTGGCATATTTCCTTCCAATGTGGCTTTCATTTGAACCTCTATAATGACCTTAAGTGATCATTGGCTTCCCCTCATTTTTGAACTCCATATTGTTAACTTGTGGACTGCACCTAAGCCTCCCTTTTCAACAAGTCTCCATACCTGCCTTTGATATCTCAACAATATTTCTCCTTAAGCTTTGCCTATTGATACTGTTGGCTTGAGGCGTCCTGACCCAGGTTTAGAGGTTAAGGTTTTCCAACAAAACCCTATACTACTGGCCCCTTTGACAATGACCTACTTTTGCAGGCCAAGGTCTCACCCGAAGTAGTATGGGAGGGTGTTGGAACTAGGTTTCTGCACCCTGAGAGAAAGTAGGTAATTAAGGAAGATTTGCGTTGCAACTTAACAGGTTTGCACAAAATGAGTCTTTTCGCAAGATTTTAATAGTATAATCAGCACATAACCATAACAGAGCTACTATCACTAACAGACCTAATCAATACATTTGCATCCACGTGCACATTAGCAAATACCATCATAGAACATTATAATCATAGCTAATTCTTAGATCACAGATACATTCATAGCTTAAATAAATTTTACAGATGCAATTCAGTAATAAACACAATCAATCTAGATACCATAAATATACTTCAGTTATATTCCGCATTCATTCGTATCCAAAAACCCAATTACAACCCAAAACACAGCCGGCACACATAGCCAACGGGGTTTACACACAGCAGGACTGAGGATCTCCACGCACACAACTAGCAGGAGTCCTTACCCAAAACTACCCAAACAGATCTCAACAGTTTGCATGTAGCATCAATCTTGCTTCTTCGTTACCTCCTAGACCCAACTATCTATCTATTTATATCATTGCAGACCTTGCTATCCTATGGTCTGCAAACCGTGGTTTGCGGAACCTAGATTTACCCTTTAACCCATTACAAAAAATTGGGGCTTTGACCCACCCCTAAACCCCTACGCAAGACCAAATATTACAAAATAATACCAAAAACGCAACTTAGAGAGTCCCGTTCCAACAGGCCCACAACACAATCTTGTGACTCATCCCGAGTCACTACGGTCATGGGGTTTGCATCTTTGCCTGAAGATTCTTGATCGCATCAACCAGAGGGGGCAGCACTCCTTCGCTCTTCGCAACACCGTTCTATGCAATATCCACCAACTTCTGCGAAGTTGGACCTTTAGTAGCAGCCGTGACACTTTCCAATGTCTGGTTCAGTTGTTTGACCGCAACATCCACTTCCTGAGATAGCTTGAGGGCTTCATCGGCCCAAGAATTGAGGTGGTCACTGAGAACCTTATTTTTTTGGCAGAGCTCTTCAATGTCAATGAAGTGCGCATCAACCATATTAATAGCAAAAAGCTGTGCATCAGACAGTTCTTCTTCTAGGTTGGTCGGTTCTTCACCACTTTCGATTCAGGATAAGTGGTCTGGCCTGACATTTAGTTTCCTCGGCTTCAAAATGATCTCAAAATCATATTCTTGAAATAGCAGCAGCCATCGGCAAATATCCCCCCCCCCCCCCCCCCCCCAACACAGGCTTATTCACTAGGTACTTCGAAGCCGAGTGATCTGTAAACATCTTGAAGTGCCCTCCTGACAGACAATGCTGGTAGTTTTGAAGGGCATATACCATGGCCAACCCCTTGCGCTCAGTAGTGGAGTAGTTGTGCTCCACACAAGAGAGTTTTCTACTAGTAAATGTAACTAGATGGTTAATTTCCCCCTCCCTAGGTTGTGTAAGGAAAAATCCCAGGGCATTCCCTAAAGCATCGACATGGACATGGAAAACCTTCGCCCAATTAGGAAATATGAGGATAGGTGCAGAGACCATATTTTCCTTGAATAACTCAAAGCTCTTCTGAAACTCATCATCTAAAAAAAATGAAACATTTTTCTTTAGAAACTTCTCCATGGGTGTTGTGATTAGTGCGTACCCTTGAATGAACTTCTTGTAGTAGCCTGTATGTCCGAGGATAGAGTGAAGTTGTTTCTCAGTTGTAGGGACTGCTAGGTTGATGATAACTGCGACCTTGGCAGGGTCAACCATCAGTCCATGCTGACAGACTATTTGGCCTAGCAAGATCTTGAAAGGTAGATGCACTTCTTAATATTCAGGGAAATCTGGTGCTTCCTACAAGCGTCTACCATCATGTGCAGGTTTGAGACGTGATTCTTTACCAAACCAAATACTTTCCAATCATCAAAATACACCTCTAAGAACTTGTGGATGAACTCTTTGAATACTGCGACCACCACCCACAAAAATATGGCAGGGGCATTATTGAGCCCAAACGACACGACAATGTACTGGAAGGATCCCCATTCAATAGCGAACATAGTTTTGTTGCGATCTTCAGGTGTGATCCTAATCTAATGGTAGCCCAAGAACTCATCAGTGAATGAGTACGCTTCCCGCCCTCCCACGCTATCAAGAATTTCATTAGAAAATGGTGTAGGGAAGGCATCGTGAATGTAGGCATCATTTAGTTTGCGCAGGTCAACATATATTCTTATTTCTCTTTTGGTCTTTTTCTCCTGGACCACCATAGGATACCCAATCAGAATGTTCTACCAGTTCGATGATACCTGTGACTATCATCTTGTCAAGTTCTTCCCTAACTTTCTGCTTATAATTGGGGTTCAATCGATAAGGGTGCTGCTTAACAGGGCACACATCTAGTTTTAAAGTGATGTGCATGACCCCTAAGTCCTGTGTAATCCCTTTGATTTCCGAGAATTTCATAGGAGACGGCTCCTAGTATTTTGCAAGGAGTTTTGCGACTTTCCCAACAATATCATCATTATAGTAGTCCCCAATTTTAGCTAGCTTAGGTTGCTCCTCTGTTCCAATGTTGACTTCCATTAGCTTAAGAGGCTTGGTTACATCAACGGTCTGCAACGGGGGCCCAGCAACTGCGCGTTCTCCCTTTGATTCCAGGATAGTGATATTTCACAGGTCTTCATCGCATTCCTCCATCGATAGATTGCAGTAGTTGACGATATCTTGCATCTGTGTATCCCAGGCTAGTACACCATACTCCATATGAGGGCGCGATTCATCAAATACCAAGGCATCAATGTCTTGTAAACCTACAACCAATGCCTCAGTTCCACCTATCAACCCAAACGTCCCCACAAAATCATCCTTGATGGTTTCCTAGTGGTAGATGCGTTGATGTAGTTCTGCGTCCAGATACCTTGTAGTAGGAATTGGTCACAAGGCATGAAAAAATAGGTGGACCCATTCATCCATGGTCCTTTCACTCCATACCTCCATCCATGCGGCCACATGCTTGCGCGGGTCTCCTTGGCCAAGGAAAGTCTCCATGCGTAGGTGAACCAGGGGTTCGAACCATAGAATCATCATCTCGCAGCATTCATCCCAATCCTGGAATGTCCCCTTATGATTTCCAAACCACCGCATAGGGGTTACATGCATGGCTAGGTTAAGTGCCCACATTCTTCGCTCCCTTGGAAATTTAGCTTCGAATGTTTGCAAAAAATCCTTAATACTACCAGAACCATCAAAGTAGGGCAGTTCTCTTACCTCTGAGGAGATACATCGTTAGCTCTTCGTGATCCTAAGGCATCGCAGTGCAGATACATAATGTAACTGATTCTGCCAAGTTTCTATCTCCCCATTGGAGTCAGAGAGGCATTCACTGTCTTTCTCCAAGCAAATCACACCATCAACTGTAGGATTAATCCAATCCTCATCCCGAGTAGTGAGTTTATAAATATGATCTACATCATCTCCTTCGCGCACTGGTTCTATATACCACTCTCCTTCCGCAGGATCTAGAGGGACTCTTCTTTAAATTGATAATGGCTCCCATGTCTATTGCCCAATCCAGTCCCAGGAGTGCAGGATAAGGGTCTACATCTTCCACAATATGAATTAATTCAAAATACGCATGTACCTTAACTCCTGCGATGTCTACCATAATCTTTGAAAGCCTCCCCAATGGTATGATTTTCTATTGGTTAGCCATGCTCAACTCTATAGTGGACCATTCCAACTTAGGTTCTCCCATCCGCTACCATGTCTGCTTGGGTAGGATGTTCGCATAAGATCCCAGATCCAAAATGACGTGATCCATTTCATAGTCGCCGATCTGCGCTGTTAGCCGCATTTCCCACCTAGTGCGCTTATTGTGCTTTTAAAATTTGTGAACATCTCTAATATCTATAGGAGGGTCAGTTCTTTCCGCACAGGTGTCTTTCAGTGGTTGAAGATTCTCTACTACCTTCTGGTTGCATAGTAGCTTCATACATGCTTGTAGGAATGGTTTAACTTCATCGTCTGCTCTTGGGTTTGCTGGATCCTTGGAAGTAGATGCCTCATCCTTGGTGATGTCTTTGCTGGCTACAATAAAGGTTTCTTTCTCCTTATATAGGTCCAAGCTTTCTTGTTTTATAACAACTTTCCAGATAAGGGATTCAACCATGACTTTCTCCTCAACTCCTCCAGTAGTAATGCTGCTGCACGTTATGACATTAATACTTGGTCCCTTATCACGTGGTTCCGCCTTAACCCTCTGCACATTCTGTGTTGGTGTCTGCTATTTTTCCTACATTTTTGCTATCAGTATTGCGAAATCTTCGATCACGTGATAAAATTGTCTAAAATATCGGCAAGATTGTCATGCAGGGTTCAGATAGTCCCTTGTGAAGTGCCTTATTTCTCCACAGTTGTAACAGATCAGTTGCCCTCTTTCCCGACCTGCGCCTCCACCCCTTCCTCCTCCCCTGCCTCTTGCTGGGGAGCCTCCTCTGCCTGAGGGAGACAGTGGTGAAGACGGGTCAGCTTGTACCCTGCATAGGTTTCCTCGGTCTATAATTAAGTCATAGGTCCGACAGTTATGTTTGTCATGTCCCATAGATGAGCAAAATCAACACCATTATTGCTTCAATTCTGGAACATATGCACCAAGGCAGGGGTAGTGGTTGGTATCATGTAGTCCAGCGACGCGACAGTAGCGCACCATAACATCGGACCACTTGGTCATACAACCTCTTTAGGATGGAGTGGGCTGCCCCCCCCCAACCTGCATATAGTCTGCCAACAGAGGACACTAGTACTTAGTGTGGTCGGACACCCTACATCTTATGCACCATATGTCTGGGCTAGCTTCCTTTCCTCGCTCTTTCCACAGATTCTGGATTTCGAGGTGCATTTCCTCCAGCTGTCCTTGGATTTGCTGCACCCCAAACTGGGCATCGTCTCTTGGCACAACTTCTAGCTTCATAGCAATCTCCAAGGCTCTCTTGCGTCTCAATCGCCTACTAACCCATAGGTCTGCATAGGTGAGGTAGTAGCATAGCGATAAACCATTCCTTGTGCTACCTATCATCATACTGAAATTCCCCATCTCTGATAACCTTCTTTAACTACTGATCAACCTCCCATATAGACTCAGTGGGTCCCAATCTAAAGTCTTTCATGTCAGTTACTAGCTGCGATTAGGACTTAGGCTTCCAAAATTATTGTTTTAAAGATTTCTTAATCTCTTGAATAGACGGATCTGCATGCTAGCCTACGTACCCCATATACCAATCCAAGTCCCTTCGTTCAAAGGCGAGGGATAGTTGTGCTCTCTTTAAAACATCGGTAGCCACATTCTACGGAGTCCATACTGATTCTACTACAAATGAAAATCAGTCCATATCTTCATCTCCTACACCCTTGAAGGTGGGTAGCTTCATGTGTGTGGCCATATCTTCCTTTGGTGGTGGCGGAGGTGTGGGGGAGTTCTTACCCTTATGCTAACTTGAAGGTGGTGTGGCTGGAGGACTATTTCCTGAATGCACAGCCGATTCTCTTAGTGGATTGTAGATGGATCTATCCCCTTCTCGGTTGGTTTGGTAGTAATTCCCACTTCGTGTTGTACTCTCGCTCTGATCAGAGGTCATTCATTTGGCGTGGCTGCACAGAATGCCCTTTTCACAGAATAATATTTTAATTAACAATGGAAATTTTCGCAAGAACTTACCCCAGAAACCTTTGAATAACCTCTGCTCTGCCTCAGAATAGGATATGAATTGATCGACTGTGAATTATGTTACGAACCCTCCCAACACGCTATCCACCCAATGATCTACCATACAAGTTATCATATTGTTGTCTTCTCCAACTGTTGAATCAATTCCGGTGTCAACTGCGTAACTTGATCATCCTTCCAACACGTCTGGAATTCTATGATCTTTGCTAACCACTCCTGAAGCTTGTGCACAAAGGTTACAAAGAAAATTTCATAGACTTTGGTGAAGATGTACTTCTTCTTCCACTTCTCAGCTGTCAGCTTCATGTTGCAATTATCCTTTACAAAAAATTCTCGAATCTGTCTTTCAAACTAGTCTTCAAGTTGCAACTTCTCAGGTCTCCAATGACCTCGTGGCATTACCCAATCTCTCTCTCAAAATGCTCTTGATCCCGGCAACAGAACCATTTGTTGGCTTGAGGGGTCCTGACCTAGGTTCAAAGGTTAAGGTTTGCCAACAAACGCCTATACTACTGGCCCCTTCAGCAATGACCTACTTTCATAGGCCAAGGTATCACCCGAAGTATTATGGGAGGGTGCTGGAACAAGGTGTCCACACCTTGAGAGAGAGTAGGTAATTAAGGCAGATTTGCGTTGCAACTTATCAGGTTCGCACAGAATGAGTCTTTTCGCAAGATTTTAACAGTATAATCAGCACATAACCATAACAGAGCTACTATCACTAACAAATCTAATCAGTACATTCACATCCACATGCGCATCATCAAATACCATCACAGAACATTATAATCATAGCTAATTCTTAGATCACAGATACATTCTCAGCTTAAATAAATTTCACAGATGCACTTCAGTAATAAACACGATCAATCTAGATCCCATAAATATACTTCAAATATATTCCACATTCATTCGTATCCAAAAACCCAATTACAACCCAAAACACAACCCCCGCACACAACTAGCGGGGTTCGCACACAGCAGGACTGAGGATCTCCGTGCACACAGCCAACAAGAGTCCTTACCCAAAAATACCCAAACAAATCTCAACACTTTGCACGTAGCATCAATTTTTCTTCTTCATTACCTCCTAGACCCAACTATCTATTTATTTATATCATTGCAGCCCTTTCTATCCTATGGTCCGCAAACCGTGGTTTATGGAGCCTAGATATACCCTTTAACCCATTACAAAACATTGGGGCTTTGACCCACGCCCAAACCCCTACACAAGACCAACTATTACAAAATTATACCAAAAATGCAGCTTAGGGAGTCCCGTTCCAACAGATACCTTACCTTACCAATCTATGTTCTTAAGCTTGATCTATGGTTCTCTTCCTCTGGAACCATTCTTTGAGAAAACCCTTTTTATCTTTTAGGCTCTACAACTTCCACTTCCTTTGAGGACATTTGTTTGTCCTCCCTATCCAACCTATGTTGAAATTCTTCAAGGTTCTACCAATGTTTAAGAGCTCACATGCTCTTCCTCTTGAGAACACAACTAGTTCTTTGTTCAATCTCCTCTCATATGTCTTTGCTGCTAACACCCTCTTTTTTTGCAACCTGCAATATGCAAACACAATCCTCAAACCCAAAGTTAAAAATAAAAACATACCATATCACCTTCAAGATCTCTGCATGATCTTGTTCCACCATTCATCTGCACTTTGAATGGAATATTCCATATTCATTTGCCTCTGCAAATTCTCCTTAAGAGTATCAATTACTCCCCAATATTCTGCCACAATTTATCTATGTGTGCATTATACCTATCAGATTTAAAATATGATCCCTTCTTCCTGTGTAATATCTTTAAAAAATGCACACAAAGCACACTAGCTTTGTTTTCATGCTTTGTTCTGTCAATCTTTACTTCTCTCCTCTTTCTACAATCACAATTGTATTTGCATATACAACGTCAAGAGAATAACTCTACTCTAGTTTTTCCTCAAAGAGATTTTACTTGCTCTGATACCAAATGATGAGCTACGAGGTCAATGACTCCACAATAGGCAGCTTTAAAACAATAAATGATACACTACAAGTCTCAAGAAAGAGACTTTAACCCTTAAAATCTCTATCAATTTCAGTAAACTTCCCTCATATCAATTATATAAATATGGAAGGATTTAGTTTTTTGAGTTTATTTTTTTTAAACTACTTCATTGGTTTGCAACTATACCACCATTTTAATTTCGTCAAATACTGAAGCCTCTGCAAAAATAGCTATGCATTATTCAAGAACATGTCCAAGAAACAGTCATAATTCATGGGTTCTTAATTTATATAACAGTCTACAAGTCTAAGCCATCAAATATCCGATCAGATCCATAATATTCCAATGATCTCAAGATTCAAACCTTGATCTCCTCACTTGACATTCTTTGCCTTTTCATATTCCTCATCACATCACGATTTGATCAAAGAAAAAGACATTTAAATCATAGAATCAACACTCTGTATTCTCTACGCATTTCAAGAGAGGAAAATTCAAACCACAGAATCATTTCCATTCCTTTCATTGAATTTCAAAGTTCAAACTTATATGCAAAATCCAAAACCCCATTAATTCTAGATTCAATAACACTAGAATTCAATCAACAATAATCCAGAGACAAATTAATATAATGAACAACTTCCTTCCATTAATCAATTTGTACATATACTCTAAATCCTCATTTATTTATTATTTTATTTATTTATTTTTATTTTTTTCTGTCATCTCTCACTATGGCCTGATTTATCAATAATTTCTTTGTCCATCTCCTTACCTATCTCTCTATGGCCTAGTTTTCTTCATTAAAATGGCCTCCTTCTAATGCCTTCAAGGCTTACAATAATATACAAAAGGGATTCTGTAACCATTTCTGGTTCAGATCCACAATCTACTGAACCATATCCTAAATATCCTCTAGACCCACTTTTAACTCAACTAAATCCCTATACTAGGATCTCCTAATCCCTAAGATCTTCATGAGATCTTCACAAGTCTAACATCTCTCGTATTCTCACATATTTGAGAATATTTACATTTAAAAAATTCACACACATATTTATCACCCAAATAATTCAAAACATACAAAATTTCCTATCTATTCTTCAACACTCATTCGAATCTCACAACAAAACCATAATCCCTAACTATTTGCATTTCTCAACACCTATGCTAAAAAAATCAATCTGTTTGTTTACATAACACATAAATTTAGAGTTTGCAACCTGATGTTGTGCCAAAATAAAGAATCTCCCTATTTGACCAGATTACCTTTGATCTACAGTTCCCATGTAAACAAATAAACCAGTATGGAACTTCACTATCGTGTCTATGGGTGTATCACACTGTTAAAAAACTTTTTAACTGATAAAAGACAGTTTTCCTGAGTAATTTGACCATTGTTTTATGCGCTATCTGGAAGACCTAGGCATGATTGAGGGAACACGTCAACATATCGACCCTCTGTTCCTCAAAACCCATGTGCTCATTTTCCTTTAGGAAAACTTTATGTATGAGAATCGTGGAGGTGAGAACAGGAAACCAACTGCTGGAACATGAACCGAACATCTGGAATAGGAAATGTACACCCTCTTTGGTAAATACATTTGATTGGTTAGGTCAATGTAAAAAATTTTAGTTTGATGCTTTTTCATCAATTCTTTACAAATATGAAAATCATTCTTATTAGGTCAAAATGGGTATAGGAAATGAATCAAAAAATTGGGAATAATTGCTAGCATGCATATCTTTAGTGGCTTTTGTTATTGATAAAGGGTGTGAAAATATTCAGATCTTTGGGGATTCCTTGCTAGTGATTAATTAAGAAAATCGGTCACAATGATGCAAAAATATTTATTTGAGGAATATTATGGACGAGATTTCTACGTTTTGTCTAAATTTCACTCAATTCTCCTGCAGGCACATTTTCAGGGATAGGAACAGAGATGCATACTGACTTTCTAAGGAAGGTCTTCTTTTGGACAAGGGTTTATGGCATGTGATAGAGATACAAGGACAAGATCATTTTTATTATTACCACAGGCCCTTTGATGATATTACATAGTTCATCTATGGTCCAGTATAGTCCTAGGCACAAAAAATTTATGATATTTTTTTTTGTTTCTTATATATATAACAGTTTCTGGAAAACTTCTTCTATGGTGGAAACTGTTAGCCTCCACAATGTCCCAAGGCTGAAAGGATATCGATGGAGGTAACCTCAAACCAAGCTTTTAGTTTGGTAGCTAGCCCTACCAAACTAAAGAGGGCTCTCTCTATGAAAAAAAAAACCAAGGGTTTGACTGGTACAAGAATGGATTTTAGGCTAGATAGCTAAGCTCTAGGGTTTTTCTGTTGGATCAAGAGTGAAAATCACAGAACTAGGTCAAAAACATCAAAGGTTTAAACTACAAGAGATATAAAGGAGCAAGGTAGCTATGATTTTGTGATGGCTTAAGATTTTGTCGGTGTAGTGTAGTGTTTGAAAGAGCAGGGAGATATTAATGAGCATGTGTGCCATGAATTCATTAATTAAGAAGATATAACACAAAATGATATTCCCTAACAAAACAAAGGTTTAATAAAAAGAATTTTTCTTATAACCTCTTTAGTAAAATCACAGAAGATAAAAAATATGGTAAGGAGACAAGTGTATCATTCATATAAAACTATAACAGAGAGAAAACATTATCACAAACTCATAACATGAGAATTCTTGAATAATAGCTGCAACATTCCTTTGATTTCCTGTAAAAAGCGATGAATTACAAGCTACGAGATTTCCACCATCTAATGTCCAACCATCAAAATGGCTTAAAAAAACATACATGTAGACTCAAAAGTAACTTCCCCTCTCTTAGAGGTCGAATTCCTTAGTGTAGGAATAGCTCACATGATTCTCTCAACAAAACCCTAAAGACTAGGGAGGTTTAAACAAACCCTCCATTTAGAGTTTGAATGACCTGATCGTCATTAAGGAGGTCCAAAATTACATCAAAATGACCATGAAAAACTCATTTAAATCATATTACATCAACTCAATATTAAAGTAAAAAAATTATATCATCAGAACAAGAGTTACTGAGAAAAAACTCCAAATTTTCACAAACAGGGAAAAGCGCAGTGCATCTCTGATAAAGGGTAGCAAAAGTGCAACAACCAGCTTGTGAGAGACTTTTTAAGGCATTCCCATGATCAAAATCCATTTATGAAAGATTTATGGAAATATGATGATGTCTAGTTGTCATTAGACACCTCAAGTAAGAAAAATGGGCACTCCATGAGGGAGAAAAATGCATTTTCCCAGAGGTACTCCCAAAAGCGCAGCCCCTAGTCCAAAACAGTGGCATAAAGTGTGTTTTTGACCTCTTTTTTGGTATTTTACCTCCGCCATTTTGCTAATAAGACACCCCAGGTGGATAAATGACATGTAGAAGTGATTATCTATCTAGAAATATATACTTTTTGGCATTTAGATGGTTGACGAAAAAGTGCAACACCAAGGCACTGTCCTTTTCGCTGTAATGCAATTTCCAAATTAGCCAAAAGTCAGAAAAAAACCAAAAAATTTCAAAATTTATTAAAAAATTTTCCAAAATTGTCCCTTGAAGGCCTGAGATGATGTTTCATGCTATAAGAGAGGCTTCAGCAAGCAAATCCAACTTATCCTCCTATTTTTTTATCATTAGGGTTTCCTTGAGCTTCTTCTTTAATTGTTTGATTCTTACTTGGGAGACCTGGTTTCTTGTATGGTAATGCATGGCCATGTGTATTTGTAGGTTTTTTTTCCTATTTTCCTTCTTGAGAAGCATTTCCATGTGGCAATTCACTCTATCAAGCGAACCTACCTTGTCTTTTTCAATTTATACCAATATAAGTTCATCAACTGTCATTTGAGTCTTTGGTGGAGTTATTTATTTTTGTTGCTCAAGTACCCTCTTGAGGCCTCTTTTCCTTGGTCTCTTTTTTATAACCTATTTTTCCTGATCCTATGAATCATGAATCTCAACGAATTCCTTACCTTTTGTATCATCCCTTTTCAAATCAACTTTAAGCTTGTAAAAAGTAGTTGATTTACCTTTAGCTACATGTTCTCCTTCTACAAGAATGAAACCAAAAATTTGGCCTTTGAAAAACTCTCCTTGAGCTCTCTAATATTAGCCTCCTTCTCCATGATGATCTACTCCGATGTTTTGTTCTCCTCATGCACCTCCAAATCTACCATATTAGTGTCATGATGGAATGGTTCCTCATCCTGCAATGGTGCCTCATGATGTTATGATGATCCTTGTTCACCTAATGTAGGCTTGGACCTTTCAACAATATCTAGAGAAAACACAAGCCTCTTACCTCTGACATATGTTTTTTTCACCACTTCCCTAGGAACTCTTTTGGTAGGTTTTTTTATTGAAGCAACCTATTGATATGCAAGTGAAGCCAAGCGTGTAGAGTGACTTCTATATTCAGCTAGAGAAGACAAAAGAGAAGCCGAATATATAAAACCATCCCATGAAAAAATTATCTGTGTGAGCTGATGGGAAACCAAGATCTTCACCAAGACACGGTGAAAAAAACTAGCATGATGATTTTCTCCCAATATTCTTACCTTCTCTACCATCTTTATAATGCTTTTGTAAAGGTAATGAGGCAAGTTTAGGGTTCTTACATCGGTGAAATGAATCAAGAGTATCATATGATATTGATACAACCTTGAGTATCTGCCCTCACATGAAAAATATATCATGATTAGTTTCATGAGAGGGGCATACTTTTCCAACAACTGTCTAAATGGAAAGACATGTGTTGGAGCTACTTTGTATGCTAGCTTCAAGTACATTTTATCACTGTCAAGGTAAAGGTATCCACTCTTGAACCAAATTTATCCACTGTTTGTCATCCTTGTGGCTATAGAAATGGTTTCTGTTGAAATATTGAACACCACCCCTACAATGGTCACCTTAGCTCTCCTCAATCTGGTGGCAAAAGTGTTGCTAATTTTGTCATAAAAACCTAGTTCCTCTACCTTTTGACAAAGGCAACCAATATCCTAAAATGATTTCTTGAGAAAAGGTGAGGACATGATATCATGTGCTAAAATCGGCTCATACCTGCTAATCTGACCTCCCTTGTGCCTTCTCTGCTTAGTGGTTTCAGAATCCATTGTTAACCCTAGCTCAATGGGAAAGGGAATTAGGGTTTAGTGAAGGGAAAAATAGGGGATTTGGGCAGTTTTTGGGAAATAAGGGAGATGAAGGAGTTAGGGGCCTCCTAAATTCTTGGTAAAATTTATTGGGGTAGGGAGAGATGTTATGGAGTAGGGGAAAGTGAAAGTTGAGGGAATGGGTGAGGGGAAGGGGTCCAAAAAGGTAAAAAACAATCCTAACCTAGATATGTCTAGTCTAGGCTAGGGTTTGTAGGAAAATTGGGTAAATGAGGAATAGGAAGGATGTGAAATGATTATGAGAGTGTATAACAGGTGGGGGAAGGTGAGTGAGCTTCAATATTATGGTTTACTTAGAAATTTTGTCAATGTGAACATGAAACCAAGAAAATGCACTAAAAACCCTAGAAAATGGAATTTCTCTTTCCAAACATGAAATGAAGACACAAGAGGTGATTTGGAGGCCCAATTACTTGTAATTGATACACTGAAACTTGTTGTTGATGAAGAAATCGTTTGCAATGATTATTTGGCCTCCTAAAGAAGAAAACAGAGCACTCTGGCAAAGCGCAGCACAACACCTACGCAACAAGAAATGGCTGATCTGAGGGTAAGAGTGAGCTTTCTTGGTGGAGAGAGGTTTCTTGAAGATGAAAAGAGAAGATGAATGCTCTTTTTGGTCTTTTGCAGCTTTGGAAATCGATTTTCACCTTTGGTGGTTGAGTGGCCCCACCAAGTATTTTTCACTTTTTTATTTGATACTGCAACTTTAAAACCTTAAGAAACATATTACATCGTGATTGAAATGAAATTACACTTGTGTAACTTTATTGAACATTTTTCAATATCACTACTCCTTCAAAGTTGATTTTGGTGGCGAAATGCATGATTTTATGATTTTGACCCTAAGACCTAATGGTGACACTGCATGAAATGAGCTGAATGATGACCATGGTGATGTGACTGAGATGGTGATGAAGACATTTCAGTGGTGGCTCATCAAAATGAATGATGGAAATGACTAAAACATGGATTTTGAAAGGAGTAGTAACACACCTAGACACACTAACTAGTGACCAAATTTTTATTTGAAGACCTATTGAAACCATAAAAATTTGACCTAAGACCCTAGAAAAACTTTGTAAGAGCACATTTGATCACTGGTGACTAGCAGGACTGGCAGACACTAACATTGGCTCCAGTTGCGGATGGTAGTTCCTTAGAAGGTTTCAATAACATCGTGGATCAAGTAGCCTTATCCATTGGGCATGGAGTCAAAAACAAGATATCAAACTCAATACTGAAAACTGACTAACAAACTGAACTTACTTTGAATTGAAACAAAAAGTACTAAATTTATTGATCACAATATTTCATCAAAACTTGAGGGCTTCAAATCCTGATGATAACTACCCACCTATCAAAGACATATGTACAATCATGTGAAATGATCCTTCTAGTGTAACCAATCCAACAAATGGCTACTTACTTGAATCCCACTCACACGTTCCTTGAGCAAGCAGAAAAAAAGAAGAAGCTAGACAACTCCAAATATCCAATGAAAATGTGCTTTTGGTCTGTAATTACAAGAAAATAAATCTTCCCTACTAGATGTAGCAAATCAGTAAAAGGATCCTCAAAATATTGAAAAGTTACTTTGTCTTGAGATCCAACAAAAACACAAGCATACCCTTCATTTTTATCTGTAAGAACACTTGGTTGTTGATCCATAGGAAGGCATAGGAAAGAATGATTTTCAGCTATCTGAGTGTTGGCTGTAAATTATTCAGGTATAGGTAACTCGAACTCAATCTCTAACATGTTGTCTATCTCACTCTCATACTCTTTCCATTCATATTCTAAGTCATCCTTGAACAGAAAACATCTTCAAGACTATTAAACATGATAGCCCTATCTTCTTCATGCAAGAAAAAATCCCTGTTAGCTGGTCCCCTTGTAGGAAATCATCATCATAAAGTGGCTTACTCACAACAACTTCCTGTATAGTTTCATCAGTTTCATGACCGTCATACTTTAAACCCATATTTTCATTTTCAATAACAAAATAAATTTCACTCACACATTCTTGACTACATTTA
>CM076582.1:132834503-133021100 GCA_034641835.2 Pinus albicaulis | reverse complement strand
GGGATGGGGGGATCATCATCAAAGGAAATGGAGGAGAAGGGATTATTTGACTCTAAGGATGTCTTTGGGGGGGGGGGGGGGGGGGAGGAGTTGAAGAGGAGAAGGGATTAGGCTTGTGGGGAGTAGATTTGGGAGGAGCTTCAGCTATCGGGGTAGCAACCATATTTTTTCTCTTGACAGTTTCGCATTGTTCTTCAGATTGAGCATTTTCATCATTAGCAATTTTAGAGCAACGATTGGAAAAATGGCCATACTCGTGACATACCTTGCATTTAAATGGGATTTTTTCATAATCCAATTGTTGAATGTGTGTCCAATCATCCACCTTTAGCTTGATTGCCTCTGAAAGACCCTTGCCGAGATCAACTTCAACACATATACGTGCACATGCTTGCATATTGTCCTTGGGCTCACTCTGATCGATGTACTTCCCAACAGCATTGCCAATGGCTCGAACCGAATCATCTCCCCAGAAATGGAGCGGGAGATGCAGAAGCCGGACCCAGACTGGGATAGCACTAGGGACATCCAGCTCGGGATCGAAGTCTGGAGTCCATTTGTTCAAGTACATCCCTCTAGAGTCCATAAAATATGGTCTTTTTCTAAAGATTAAGTCCTTGTCTGCCCTTGATTCAAAATTAAATGTGTAATATCCTTTCCCACAGAAGCGAATGGAAATTTTGCCACTTAATTTTTCTGCCCAGTTTCTCTCGATCCAACGTTGAACTATTTTGGGGGATGGACATAAGCTAGTGAATTTCCCAATGAGGCCCTGTTCAGCGAGTGAGAGAGCAACCATTCTCGGTAGAGCAGGAGGCAGAACGACCTCTTGTAGACCATCTAATTTCTTCACAAACTTAGATAGAGCCAGACAAGGGCGTTGAAGCGGTAAAGATTTTACCAGAGCTGAGAATGTTGTTTGTGCATTGCCCCCCTCCGTAGAATCATCCGGAGGGGCCATGGCTGGCCTGCGGCCTCAAGCACAGAAGCTACACGTCTAGGTCAAGTGCACAGAGCATTTTTTGAGCAGCGGGTGTAAGTAAGATCCTTTTCAATCCTCATTTTACTCCATGAATATGTTTGGAAATGAAATTTCAATAGATTAAGTTTCTCCTAACCTATGTTTCATCAATATTGTACATTTACATTCTTAATTATGAGGTGATATTATAGGTAAATCCATGAATATCTCCTTTTAATCTTCATTTTACTCCATGAATATGTTTGGAAATGAAATTTCAATAGATTAATTTTCTTGCTATTATATGTTTTACGAAGATATGGTAAGGAATTCTCTCTTGTTCTTCTTAATTATATATAATTTTTTTTTTTCAAAATAGATTAAAAAAATTATATGAGAAAAATTATTAATTCATCAATATGTGTGTGTGTGTGTTGTGAGGAATAATTTCATAGTTCAACTTAATGGTTAATTATATAATCATGTGATCATCACCAATGATATATCTTAAAAAGTAACTGAAAAGCCATGTGTACCAAATCGATGTATACTCTAGAGAGTGGTTCTCATATCACTATGTAAATTGTTGTATGCTACTTCAACAAAATTCTAAGATAAACTGTAATACACATCATATATGCACCATAACAATTTCCATACAACTAATTTGTTTTCGGATACATGTGGCATTCTAGGGGTAAATTCCATATGATGTGTATATCAATATATTAGGTGTTGGTAAGTTGTGAGTATCTAAGAAATGATAAGGAATATCCATACATCATGATCTTGTAATGTGATATAAATTGTGTCTATAATTTCCATAAAATGTATAAATGATTTGTTTAAAAAAAATCAACACAATCAACCCTAAACAATGCTCATGATGTGGAATGTCATTGGCGAAACCAAAATGATGGTCACATGTCCCATTTCTATGGTAATGGTGATCATATATATGTTTTAGCGACACTTGATGAGTAATTAAATAAATCTCAGAGTGTGACTCATTGTACCATATTTTTTTAAAGCATGATTTGTTTTCCTAGTTTTTACTAATTTGTTAACATATTTTATTCATTCAGAAAGCTAATTAATGACGCTTTAAGTAATTAGGACCTAATGAGAGATCATCTTCACATCTTCATTGAAATATATTTGGTAATTGTAGTCACTATATGAACCGCACATGCATGCTACTTAAGAAAAATTGAAATATAAACTATAATACACATCTTATATCTGCCATAACAATTGTCATACAACTTATTTACTTCTAGATACATATGAAATACTTTAGGTAAATGCCATATTATGTGTATACCAATATAATAGGTGTTGGTAAGTTATGAGGATCTAAGAAATGATAGGGTATCCACACATTAGTGCCCTAGTGAATTTTTTGCATAATTTTCTATTTGTTGTAATTTTTTTGCCTGGATTTGTTATAGATTTCAAAAAATACAATTATCTACCAATTGTTCTTTATAAAGAAGAAGTACAATAAGTAGTCACCTATACTTTCCCACTGTGGTCAATGTTGATGTATGGCCTTGGCCCATTGATCTTACAATTAACTCACTATTCATATTCAATTTTCTCCAGTTTAGCCCAATAAAATAAGGAAAACAGAAAATGAAGTCTTGATTTCTCTTTCGAGTGCTCCTAAATAATACAAATACTCTTAAAAACCAATTAATATATAAATTTTCAACATTCATGCTAAAATCAGTTTGCATTTTTTTAATGAATCTGCTTACAATTAATAGATTACATTGCTCACAGAATAAGAGATAATTTAGAACTATGATTTCACAATAATAAATTACCCTAGCAGTTAAAACTTCGAACATACCTTATGAAA
The DNA here is from genome assembly GCA_034641835.2 of Pinus albicaulis. NCBI lineage: Eukaryota > Viridiplantae > Streptophyta > Pinopsida > Pinales > Pinaceae > Pinus > Pinus albicaulis. The sequence goes on along the minus strand of CM076582.1, from coordinate 133,018,275 downwards.
TTAAAATATGGCAGGTTAATGAGCCAATCTAGTTTCCTTGGAGCCAATCTTGAGCTCGACCTAAGTCTGAATGCCGTGAGAGTGCGAATGTAAGGAACTAGATGCCTAAAGCTTTTATTTTGTGCTTGTGTAATTCACTGTTTGACCATCAAGCCAAGCCAATAGCTATATTAACACTACTTCATGTTGGGGCAGATTGGCATTCTAATTTTTTAGTGCTATAGCCATACTTTTTCACTGCTTCACTAATCAAAACCTTGGATGTTTACAGGGAAACGAGCTTTATTCTTTCTTTGGTGTTTTATGTAAAAGAAAGGATTTGTAAACTTTCTGTAATAGGAAGGGGAAAACTAAATTGATTCTAATTTTAAAATATCAATAATGATAAGTGGTAATTCCTTTATTAAATATTTAATTTTGAGTGAGCCAAAAAAGTAACTTTACTTACTTTTTGAGTACAGCCTTGCAATTGCGAAGAGGACTAGTGTTGCAAAATTATTGGTAAGTGGAAATTAAAGGGCGTAAGAACGTTTTTGAAAAAATTTCAAACGTCAAAATTAAGTCTTCTATCCTTCCTAGCACGTCATGGAAAACGGGAATCCACAAATTCTAGTCGTCAAATATGTGCAAAATGCCTTATAACGGGAAAAATGGAGGACTGGTCCTATGCTGTTACATGAGTTAGGGTTTCATGTGGCAGCAGGGAACCTTGTATAGTTTTTCAAGGATAGGAAAGGAGAATATTGTCAGTTAATCATCACATGAAACTTCATCACCATTTGAAAATTATGTCCTAATTTGAAACAATAAGACTACCCAACTATTTCATTATTTAATTAAGATTGTGTAATACAAAAAAATATCCTAGATAAATTAAATAATGTAAGCACTTTTGCAAAAATTTAGTGGGGAGAACCTTCAATTGCAGTTATTCTGAAGTTCCACTTGAATTTTAAGCCATTTTAATTAGTCTTTCATGGCTATTCTAGTAAAAGTTTCAACCTCTTGTAGAAATTTGTTTGTCACTTGTATTAGAAATGCAAAAATCAAATGTAAATAAAAATGATTTGAAACGCAAAAATCAAATGCGCCCTACATAAAAATGATTTTTTTTAAAACTACATTAACGTCTGATATCATGCACACATTTGCCCTCAGCTCTTGTAGAACAGCATTCGCCCTCAGCTCTTGCAAAATGGTAAGTTCTTACTGCACGCCCTTCCTCCTATAGTAGGGTTGACCCTATTTGGGTTTTTTTGGAACCTCTGAGAATACAAAGGTTGTGATTTATTACGGGGCACTTCCTATATTTGTGGAACTTCTTACCTCTGGGAATGATAACGTTCGGGAAAAGGTAGCACATTTATTTTAGAGGCATAAAATTATTCTTCCCAAATATCTTTATATGTCTGTAATTTTGGAATTTGATTTAAAAAACTAGTACCCAACTTTGAGTTCAACTGGTGTTCGTGTAAGGATGTTTGGGCTTTGGGAAATATTGCTGGAGACTCTACAACATTTAGGGATCTTTCCCTCAGTCATGGAGCTCTGAGGCAGGTGCTTGCCCAATTGAATGATACTGCCAGAATTTCAATGATAAGAAATGCTACATGGGCTCTGTCAAAGTTTTGTCGTCATAAACCCCAACCACTATTCGAACAGGTAAGAAAAATACATTTTCTTCCTCTTCTTCTTAGTTCGCAGATACTGTGGATTTTTTTTATAGATCTTGGTGCTTGGTAGATTTGGACGTAATATGGACCTAGGTGCTTGTTCATTACAATGACTCCGTCATCAGGTTTTAGAAAATGCTCAGAAATTTGGGTTTCACAAGGGGATTACCCTTGCTTGCAATTATTGATTATCAATCACATTCAAAAAAAGTCTTTCGTAGCATTGCTAAGCTCTTTGTAGGTGAATTTCCGAGGCAATTTCACAATATCTGAACTAAATTTGTCTGTCCTTTTCAATACTCTGCGCTTGTAACAGAACCAGACAAACAATCTAGTGGCCAATGCAACAACAACAACACCTCCTGTTGCAATGCCTGCAATTCACCCTCTCTGCACACATGAATGACTATGGCACCCTCTTTTGTGAACAGGTACTGGAGTTGAAGGTACTGTTTTCCATTAGGATCGTGGAATTCAACATCCAAAATAGTATCAAATTCCACTGCAATAGTATTCCCCAGCGAGGGCAACAGTTCATTGAGACCTATTGGACTCATCACCCCCAAATAGCCTCCAGGGCTACCCAAAGTGTGATCATATGGAGCAATAACAAATGCTAATCCATCCCCAATTGAAACAAGAACAGGACCCACATTGGTTACAGAAAACGAGAAACACGTTTTGAAAGAAGAAGAGACTTTTGTATTAGGGTCCAGAAATCTAACTGGTCTATTGTACAATGCCCTACCTGCACTTCAAATTGGTACTCCCAACTCCATGCTAAGGCTCACTGTGCCATTCTTCAGATGAGCATCTTAACCTGAAGTTTGATTCCAAAAAACCCAAGTCCCCTATTCTATGCCCAAGACCTCTGTTACAACAAGTAGAGTTCTGAGCGAAATACTTCACAATAGGAAGTAAAAGAAACATTGCAAAATTGCTCCGCTTTAGACTGATAATTTTCTGTGCGAAAATTCAACTGCGGACAGTAAAAACATAATATAAAACACAACCAATCCACAATGGAATTTGAACATGAGGATTTATAACCAGAGAAAACCCTCTCCAGGTTAAAAGAATTCCAGAATGGCTTTAAGATTCTACTAATGAGCGCTTACAACACCATAGCAATTATTGTCACAATGAAATCCGCTGGAAGCAAAGCCCTTGTACAGTTTCTACATTTCCACAGTGGAAGCAAGAATCTTGCTATCTCTCATGATCTGGTTCTGTGGTCAGATCCTTTGCTATGGCTGTCTTGTTCTACTAAACGTGGATTTGTCTTAGCTTTGGCTCTGGTTCTCATTTAGGATCGTGGCTATCTGATCTTGTTGTGGCTTTGACTATACAAACTTGTTCAATAGGAAAATGTTGACTCTGCTATATATAGGAGCTTCAATGGGTGCTCTCAAACACTTTTTTGGGCAGCTTTGTTTTGTCTCTGATTCAAGGCAGAACTATGTTGGCCTTGTTTTTTTAGTCCTTGGAACTTAGTTCTCTCATATTTGCCATCCTATCCCCGATTTGCTACCGAGAAAGACATAACTTCAAGATATCAAAATTGGCTATTTTTGGCCATTTATCTTTAGTAATGGTACAACTTTAATTTGGTGCATTCGTACAGTATCTGAAGAGCACTCTCAAACTGTTATTCAATATTTTAGCATAACTACTACATTTAACTTCCATGCTCTAATATTTATATCAACCATAAGCATTCTTAAGGTAGTTCCACGTTTGTGAAGTAGAAGGAATGATTCTGATAGCTTCTTATCATAGTGGTACAATTCTGTTCGCAGTTTATCTTTTATAAACCTCCAATTTTCCAAACATAGTAGAGACTACAGTTTGCATCTCAAATTTTGGACAAATCTGTTTAGTATTCTACAGAAAATGCATTAAGAATAAAAGAAGCCCACAATTTGTAAAAAGCCCACAATTTTGTAAAAAGCCCACAACTTGTAAAAAGCCCACAATTTTGTAAAAAGCCCACATTTTATTAAAAATATAAACAATTTGTAAAAAGCCCACAATTTTGTAAAAAGCCCACAATTTTGTAAAAAGCCCACATTTTGTAAAAAACTCACAATTTGTAAAAAGCCCACTTTTATTTTCTTTTTGCTTATATATTGAGCTCCCATTAAGTTCAACAAGTCTTGGGTTTTCTACACCATTGAGAGAGATTTATTATTTTCTTTATAGGATAATTTGCATCAATGGAAGAAAACATTAGAGGTGGAAAAAAATTCAAAAGGGTGAAAGGGGTGATGGTAGAGTTTATTGCCCTTGCAAAAAATGTTGTATGAGAAATAATGTTAGAGTTTTAATAGCAACAACAACAATGCATTGTAGGAAATATGGGCACATTGATGGTGGATCAAATGACTATCGTCCCGTGGTAATTAATTATCTATCTTCATTTTGATTATATCGTAAAATTTTATATTATTTTAATATTTGTTATATGTGCACTAATGTTTAATTATTAATGTTTGTAATTTTTATAAAGGCACAGTTGCCCCCCAACTTTTTGCAAATGATCAACCAGCTTCCACAACTAAATAGTAGTAGATTAGATGATGTTGCACCAGTACAAGAGAATATTGCAGCAAATATTAGTATTGGAAATGATGTTGTACAAGGTGAAGAACATGAAGCGAATGATGAAGGTAATTTTAATGGTCCCATGGAGGTAGATCATGATGACAGTGATGAGACAGTTCACATTAATGATGGGACAAATCAAATGCTCCAAGACTTGTATGGTGAGTCGGATGATGATGGTGGAGATAGCAGTGACGATATTTATGATGTACCTTTGATTGAAAGGTCAAGTGAACAACTTTTTGAACAGTCAAATGCAACTCTTCTCTCTGCTACATTGTTGCTGGTGAACTTAAAGGTTATGAATAATTTGTCGAACAAATGTATGACACAACTCCAAGGTATGCAATATGTATATATGATCACATATATGTAAATGTTGATTATTTTCCCTTTTTTTAGTTATATATATATATATATATATATATATCAAAACCGGCCGGTTTGAACCAGTAACCGGTCAAACCGACCGGTCAGGAGGGCTGCCGGTTGGAACCGGCCGGTGGCCGGTTTATGCATAAACCAGCCGGTTTCGTACTTAACCGGCTGGTTAGGTGCTCCTCCATGAGCTGCACATTCCTCAGTGTCTCCTCCATGAGCTGAAAATTCCTCTATTATACTAGCAACAAACTTGTCTAATAACTCATACTCAACACCTTATAGCAGCAAAAATACACATGATGACTGATAAATACAAGGTTGGCTAGCATAAAATCCCTAGTAGCATGCAACTCATCAAGTGTACTTGATGACAAGTTCTATTCTCAAAAAAATCAGCAGCAACCTTATTTCACACTTAGCTAGGAACTGTCAGACCCTCTCTCTCTGCTCACACATAGCAGCAGCATAAATACAAAACCTTTCACACAGCATACAAGAAATTTGATCATGGCATCAAGACTGATGCAAATGGCCTGATGCCACTCAAAGGAAAAAAACATACAACCTAATGAAAATGTGACTAGCAATAATAAATTGACCACTAGAAAATTCCCGCTTGGAAATGCACTAAACTGGCCACTGAGTTTTCTGGGTTTTAATGAATCTTTTCAGTGATAAATTTCGTCAAACACATTGTAAGAAGACTGCTGAAGTTGTAATGCTCTCTCAACTTGTTACAAATAGCACTAATAGTGGATTTCATAAACCAATTCAGTACCTCTAAGTGTTGTAGATGTTTTTCTAGAAATTTATTGCCAAGCAAACATAGATAATGAAGAATACAAGATCTTCAAAATGTTGGTCTGGTATATATATATATATATATACTGAACCCAGAATTGTCTTTAAGGCTGATACAATGAATTGACAATAGATCTGAGCAGGGACAGATTGTATATTATAATATTAACTCAGTAATAAAACACAGTGAATAATATAAGAGAAACCTGATACATTACTTCAACAAGTTTGCTTATGTATTTTTTGATGATATGTATTACACTTGGTGCCATTTTGATATATTCACCTTTGCATGGTATATAAATGAGCAAAATTTTCATATTTTGTCTCTATTGGCTTGGAATCATGGTTGCAAATCTTAAAAATAGGTTTTTTTTTTAATTAAAAAATAATTATTTAATGTATTTTTTTAAAACCGGTTCATTGAGATCTGACCGCTACCGGTTAGACCGGTTCCGGTTTGAAACCCGGTTCATTAGCTCCACCGGTCCAGTCACCGGTTCCGGTTTTAATAACTATGATATATATATATATATATATATATGATTAATAATATTTACATTAACTAGTTTTTGTTTATGTTGTAGATTGTTGGGTGAATATTTGTTACCATCGCCAAATACTTTACCTCGAACATATCGAGATCTATGTGCTATTATGAAACACTTTGGAATGGAATATAACACTATAGATGCATGTCCTAAAGATAATATTATATATTACGGAGAACATGCGTTGAAAATAGAATGTCCGAAATGTGGTACCAGTAGATATCGAACAAATCAACTAACCAAAAAGGTGCCTCAAAAGGTTCTTCTTCATATTCCCATAATTCCACATTTGCAGCGAATTTTTAGGTGTAACAGCATAGCACAGTTTATGGATTACCATTCAAAGAATAGAAGTGGAGATGGTGTTCTTAGAATGCCTGCAGATGGTTCTGCATTTAGAGAAATCGAGGAAAAATATGTAGATTTTAAAAATGAACCTCGTAATGTCAGGCTTTCATTGGCAGCCGATGGTGTTAATCCATTCAGAGAGCTTAGATCTACTTACTCAGTGTGGCCTATTTTCATTATCAACAATAACATTCCTCCTTGGATGTCAATAAAGAGGGAGCACATAATGTTGACTATGATTATTCCAGGTATTTGATACATTATTTCTTTGAATGTAACATTTTCATTTCTCTCGTTGTTTGAATAAATATATATTTTATTTATTTACTTATATATACATATATAATTGGAGTAATTATTATGTATAGTAATTTTGAACAATTAGGTAAGTACCAGGTCAAAGATATGAATGTATATATTGAGCCTCTTATCGATGAGCTAATACAGTTATGGCATGGCATCACTATGTATGACATCACTAAACCAATCAAGCAGAAGAGATTTCAATGTCGTGGAATGCTTGTATGGACAATTCATGATGCCCAAGGACTAACACATGTTTGTGGTATGTAATATTTCATTGCACTTTAATATGATACATAATTATCTAAATTAGATATACCATATTGCATGTTTTAAAAATGATCTCATAGTATATTAATTGTTATTGATCCATCTATTGCAGGTCTTCAAACAAAGGGTAGATTTGCATGTCCTGTTTGTGGCCCTAAGATGAAGTATCGTCATTAAGCAGACTTAAAAAAGATGGTGTTTGATGAGTTTAGGCACTTCCTCCCTAGGAACCATAAGTATCGTACTACTGAAAAACATCTTTTCAATGATAAAGAAGAAACTAGATTAAAACCACGAAGAATGACACCTCAGTTGTGGATGTTGGAATATAACAGAATTAATAATCGTCGAGCAGATGGTACGTAATTTGTGTGTATATATATATATATTATTTGTTTATGTAATGTTTGGAAATTTTGTTTTAACTAATGAATTTATTTTATTGTATTTTATAATTAATATTGTTCTGATTTATTTTATTCTTTGATATCAAGGTCATCGTCGCCGTGAAGGTACTAATATTGTACTTCCACCTAGAATGAAATGTTATCCTTCTCAATTCGCGAGGTTGCCCTACTATGAGGACCTAAAAATAGCTCATTTGTTTGATACAATGCATGTTCGGAAGAATGTGACAGAAATGTTATGGCGAACCATAGATGGTGCACATGAGAGAGATAAAATTGACAAAATTTGTGCTGACATTGAGAAATCAAATCATGCAATGAAAAGTGTGATTGACGGATCAAATAACAATGGAGGTTGAAATTATAATAATATTCCATGGTTATTAACAGAACAACAAAGCAATGATGTAAAAGAGGTCGTTAGAAGAATTAAATTTCCAACAAGTTTTGCTTCAAACATAAATAATATCTTAACGAAGAAAGGTGACTTCAGTGGGGTGAAAACACATGATTGGCATACCTTTGTTAAGGTAATTTTTTTGGTATACGTTTTTGTATGTTATTTCTTGAATACATATTTTAAATTTTCCTTTTTTCTGTTTAATTTGGAAAGCAATAACGATTCATTTTTTATTGTTATAATATGTTCTACATGTATCTCTCCCAAACGACTTCGACAACAATGTCAAACAAGTTATATATGGTCTTAGTAAATACATGAGGTAAGTAGTTTTGATTTATACGCAAAATCTAATTGATATAATTTATTTTCGCACTTAATGAAATGATGTATTAATTTACTTGTAATGAAATATATATTATGTTTCATTGAAGTAACCTTGCGTAATGATTTGCAGATGGTTTTCATTGAAAGAAATCCATCAAGAAGAAATAAAGTATTGGAAGAGAGAAATTCCTCGGCTAATGTGTGAAATACAAAAGTATCTACCTCCAACATTTTTCAATGCACAAGAACACTACTTGATACACCAAGTTGAGGAGATTGAAATGTGTGGACCAGTACACACAAGGTCAATGTGGATGGTCGAGAGGCACCTGAAATCCTTGAAGGCTTTGGTTAGACAAAGAGCACAACCTGAGGGTTCTATGGTGGAGGGATATGTGGTATATCAATCCATGGTGTATATTAGTCATTATCTCCCTATATTAGCTGCACCAGCTATGAAGGTGGTGGATTGCATTTGGGATGTGAACTCCATCAAAAAATTTGAAGTTGAGCACCTGTTGGGAAAAGGTAGAATGAAGAAAGTGAGAGGTAAAAGATTTATTATGTATAATACATATAATGTTTCATTTTTTTACATCATTTATATGATCATTATATTCATTTAGGTGTTATTATTTCATATTTTATTAATTAATATAATTTACCATGGTTATAAGTAATATTTATTAATATTGGTGAATTATTGTTTTTTTATTCAGGTGCTCAAGATTATGAGGCACTACTTTTATACATTGCAAACAATCTTGAGTGGATGAGTGAATGGATTAGGGGAATTACTTGGATTTAGTGCTGCCCACTCTCAATAGAGGCTTACAGTAAACTATGACACATTATGATGTATATCAGTGGTAGTTGGGGCAGCAACAAAATCAGTTTCATACTTCAATAGATTTATTCTTCTTGGAAATCTTTCAGCTGACAAAAAAAAGGGAATGAAACACGCAACCAGTCCCCTTCCTTTTATTGGACCACCTGCTTTCTTTTTATGAGAGCACCTACAGGCTAAAGTTACTAGAAGTGGTCAAAAGTGAGTTTGGTTAGTTGGCAAAGTCCAACTATTCTTAGCCCTCAACAATGTTTAAATACTTCATAGGCATGTTAAGCCCTCCTAGACTGTGTTGCGTAAGTGGGTTTTGCAAAATTTTATGCACTTAGGGTTAGACTCAAATTTTGAAATTTGATGTAATTAGGATTATATTCAAGTGCTGGCCAAATTGGTAAAATTGATACTCAGCCATAGCTAAAAGGCAGTAATATGCAGTGGAGTCATTCTATGAAATGATTCAATTTGGCATGTGAATCTCACATCTAAGGGCCATTAAAATCCCATGGATGGAGACTGATCAGGATTCAACATTGTTGTTACTATTAGTGGAGTTGGGTATGGCACAAGTACAATAAAAATACTGGCAACAATAGTAACATCATATATTCATAATCTTAATCTCTATATTAAATGAGCATTAGAATGTAACTTGATTTCAGTGAAATCTCTAACAGGTTTGTTCTAAATCGAACCTGAAATGCTCGCTTGTAAATATGTTTGAGGCTTGAGGTTGTATGACACTGCAACAATTGACTTATTGAGTACATGATGACATTAGGTCATTGTGAAACTGAATATATGCTACTTCAGTATGAAGATTGATTGCTTTTAGTTAGGCTTTCGGTTGTGTAGAGTGTCTTGATTTTTATGCAGTGCATGCATGTATGCTTGTCCTTTAGAGTGTTTTTTTCTTAACTGACAACGAAATTTTCCGTCCATTCATTGGTTTCAAAGAAGTTATTTGGTACAAAAGGAGCTTAGATGTGTAAGCACAGTCTAAATTTTGAATATTCATTGATAAATTAAGCTTAAAATGATAGCTTTGATCTTAATTTATGTGTCAAGTTTTTATAAATGCTTGTTTTCTATTGAAGCATAGTATATTTTGTTTATTTATTGATAGATAGAAACTCAAATTATTTTAACAAGGTCTAATGAAATTTTGGCGATCTTGTGAGCTTTACAGCCTGGTGGAGAACCTCTAGTGTTATATTTTGTTGATTTTTCTGATGCAAGATGTGCCGCAACTGCCTTAAAATTGATGTTGGTTGCACAAGGATTCGTTCCTGTTTTACTGTCAAATTTGCTCTTTATGGTAGCCTTCTCTTACTACCATTACCTGAAATTTCTAGGCTATTATGGTAAGTTTCTTTTGATAAAATTTATTAGATCTGAATTGAATTAAGGTTCTATTTTTTATGTTTTTTCTATACGTTTATCTTTAATACTTCAGATATTTCTGTGCATGTGCTACAGTGTTACCCTTCTTGGATAATACAACATTTTTCCTCTACCCTATTGGCTTTATTATTGTTCTCTTTCCATTCTATAAGTGATTCAGAGAGCCTACAAATGTATATTTCTTTCAGTATTTTCAAATTTGGTTTTGAACTTTCAAGTTTTCTGTTCTGCTAACTATACAATGTTTTTCATGTGTTATTTTTTCGATCTAACATGAGCAGTATATGTTTGTGCATTGTATGTTTATTGGTACTTGCTAGCTTAAATCCTACACGATATGTTTTGAGTTTCTACTATGGCTAGAAGCGTTCAAAGGGAACCATTTTTATAAATCACCACTACCTGGGCTGGAATTGTAGCTGATATAGGAATGACCAATGGGTGGTATGAAAATTTGGCCACGTGTAGCTCTTTGTAAAGGTGCTAATTTTCATCTCAATCACTTGCAGTAGTTAGCGGAATTGTGTATAAACCGAATGGATACTTGGTAGTTTTCTGAGTTTGGTTTTTCATTTTGCTGGAGTCCATTCTTGTAAATTAATAGATTATTTTTTCCATCTTCTGTGGCAAGCTCTCTCTTTCTCTGGCCTGCCATTTTCTGCCTTTTTCATTACTGAATTTCATGTGCAAATTCTCAAGTTGATTGAATAGAAATGGATGTGGATTTTCTAGTGAAATCAACAATTGGAAGAAATTTAACTTTCTATCGAGATCCATTTTAAACACTAACGAAATGTGATATACAAATGATACCTTGTGTTTATTTTTATTTTTTAAAATTTTTTGGCAACCATTCCAGTCCAAAAACACCGTGGACATGATCCAGAAGCTTAAGAACCAAATTTTTTGAATTCACATACATCAGCCCTTGAGTTTTGCAGATTGCAAGAAAGAAATACAGTGTAGCTGATGTTGGACAATTAGGGCCCAACAGAGAGTGAATATAGAGTCCGAAATAGCATATGAGGATATCAAAAACTATAACAGTAGAGTATTTATAAACATTTTCATCAGCTAGTGCATTAAATAGTCCAGCTAACATAACCGTTATTAAATAAATTACAAAGCACTCTTCCAACTAGCCAGTGAATATGACCTAGGGAATCTCAGAAAAGATGTCATCAAGTTTACAGCAGATCAAAAATACCACCATGGTTGTGCATTACATGGTTGATATGTTGTACTTGTGGTTTGCGTCCAGTTGCTTGCTTCGGGAGATTATAAAGTATGAAATTTAAACAATAGGGATGACAATGTTATTGATGCAGGGGCCTTAGACCCAAGACAACTTTTGTACATAAATAAATGTAAAGGGGGGTCTCATGTTTTATTTCCCTATGAAATTATCCATATTTGAGCTAATTTATTTAATTTGTAGAGGAAAATGTAACTGCCTGAATGATTAGTGGGCATAGGAAGAGGCAGTCCGTCTCTGTCTGTCAGAGCCTTAGTCTAATTTGGAACTGTAGGAATTTGAAGAGTTTGTGAGTCATCAAGAAATTCGAATTGATTCATTGTAATTGATATAAAAATAAACCTCTGTGACATAGTCGGGAGACCTGCATAGAGAACTGCATAGGCTGCATAGAACTGTAGAGGAGACAGGGTAGAAGAGAAGGGCCAATCGATTGAAGATCTGGCCAGCTAAAAGCTTGTAAGTTTGGTCACTGTATAAATGAGGAATTTATCTCAGTATAACTATGCATTCGTTGTTTAACTCTGTGGGAGAATACCTTGAGTATTTTTGTATTGATTGATTTAAATTTTGTGTGGAATGCCTTGAATCTCTGTGTGAATAATCTTTGTATTTGAGTTGAATGATGTCTTGTGTAACTGGAGGGCTTGAATGGTATTCAGTATCTGATGAGGTGTTGATTTGTTTATGAGTCTCGGTGCTTAACTGTGTGATAAAACTGTGTTAAACTAATATATGAATTGTGTGTGTAAGTTCCGTGAGGGTATGCATAGATAGTACAGGTCGAAGTCTTGTATTAATCGATGTTGGATTTTGTATGGAAGCCACACCCCGCAAATTGTTGACAATCGAATCCCAAATATGCTCTAACCTCGTGTGAATAGACCAATGGGAATCGATGAGGGTTCATGAAGGATGCAGGTAATTGTTATTCCTGGTTGCCGAGCGAGAATCGAGGAAGAGTAGATATTGAACTGTATTCCGTGGGCAAGATTCAGTTTTGAAGTCAGGTGGAACCCTGAGCAAGAGTAGTCGGAACTGTGAGGGCCGCATAGTAAAGATGGGTTTCCAGCATATTGCACCGCCTTTATATGGTAAGCTGTATTCCCCATTTGGACGCGATCAATGCCATGGGCTTACACGTGGCCTTAAGTAGTTTTGGAAAACCACTCTCATCGCGAGTTAATGATCATGTAATTAACTCACACGATATCCAGTTGGATCATTGGATCGTCGAAGTCGGTGTGACGTATTATCCACCATTGGATGTGGAAGGGTCGTAGGCACTGGGCCCCACACATATATATATGTTGATTTTCATTGTCCTAACTACAGTTTACGGTTTTAACCACGGTATGGCATGTTGGTCGCATTGACACAAGTTTAATAATATATGTGTAGCCTCAACATTATATAAAGACCCTGGTTATAAAATGAATGGTATCACTAAAGGCTAGTGTGGTCTGCCTTGTTATATGTTTGTTGTGGTCAAGCAATATTGTAATAAGGATTGTGTTCCAATCCCAGCCAACCATTAACATAACAATTGTATGTATGTATCGGCCAAGGGTGATGGGTTTATATGAAATACGGGGTTTTAACCAAAAGAGGATATTTAATTAATATCTCAATCTTAGATTGAGATATTAATATACACAGGTGTATTTAATTTGTTAGTTAAAAGGAAGCAGATTAGGTTGAGAGTAGAGCTCCCCTGAAAGAAGAATGAATCTGATGGTATTTCATGAGATATTACATGCACATAATAAACCTTGAAATTAATATCTCAAATCTCTGAGATTTGAGATATTAAAGCTCTCAGAATTATTTGTTTAATTTTCCATTCCTCGACATAAGAATAGGTTGAGATTGAAGTAATGAGAAAACCAGGACTGTGGCTTTACCCCACCATCAGTTATATTCTATATTTCCATTTTAAACACTAACAAAATGTGATATACAGATGATACCGATTGTAGATAGTGTTTCATTGTACTCAAAAGGCCTCTAACAGTCGTGAACCTTAGTAACAGTATTCTTCGTTAGAAACTTCAGTATGAAACTGCCTAACATTCTGACATCACAACTATGAAGTCAATTTGTTATGACTTTAGCTTCATTTCTTACAAATACTGGAGAATTTAAAAAAAGAAAACGTTACTCATATTTAACTGTCTCTAAGTAATCGACTATGAAATTTATGTTAAAGCAACTTAGCACATAATGCAATTGCAATATACAAATATCAAAATTGGAAGATTGCATTACCTACAAGGACTGGAATCAGCTTGGCAGACTGCAAAACAAAAGTAGGCAATAAATCAGCAGCTATTTAATTTTTTTTTAAATTTTTTTATCAAAGCGTCGGAAGACCGATGCCTTCAAAGCGTCAGAAGAGTGACACCTTCAAAGCATCTATAGAGCTACAACTACAAAGCATCGGTAGAGCGACACATTCAAAGCGTCAGAAGAGCAACACATTCAATCCGTCGGTAGAGCGACACCTGCAAAGCGTCGATAGAGCGACACCTTCAAAGCGCCGGTTTTGCAACGCTTTAAAAGTGTGGTTAGACGTCGGAAGAGCGACAGTTTAGAAACGTCGGAAGAGTGATGTTCAAAACATCGGTATGCATGTCGTCGGAATTGCAATAGCTATAAACGTCGGATGAGTGACGGTTTTGAAAACATCAGAAGAGCGACGATTGTTTGGAAACCTCGAAAAAAGTGTCAGTAATGCGACACTTTGGAAAAGCGTCGGAATTGTGACGTAATGGCTAACCACGTTTTGTCTCGCCTCGAACTGTCGCTCTTGCGACAACTGTGTGTCAGAATAGCGAAGAAGTGGCCGTCGGAAATTGGGCCAAATTTTCTAGTGTGCTCCAATGATCAATAACACTCCGATATGATGTAGAAATTTGAATAACTTATATGTTATACACCGAGATTCTCCTGATCATACACTATTTTAACTTCATGCACAATACAGAATCTCTTCTACCATTGATCATTAATTGTGGAAATAAAAACAATCGCATGCGCACATTAAAACCATAAACAATCACACATATGAGCATAGTATTTAATGGGAAATCTTAAAGCTGAAAACCCCCAACTATCTGTATATTATATCTCATATGGATCATGTAGAAATCATTATACAAAGCTCCTCACAAAGCTCTCAGTAAAATCTCCAATCGCTACACACTAATCAAGACCGATCTAGGAAATCACATGCTCCAATCTCTGCCACCTGATGCTTTGCTTCTGTTTAGCCAATCAACTGGCAGAAGAATGGCCTACGAATGAAATTGAATTGTTCCAACCTTACTCACGCAATCCTCATTGGCATCTCCAATCAGTGGTTGTTGCAAATCATGCAACACTATAGTCACAATTGATAGTCACACTGCTCTTTCACCTATCTCTCCACTGGTCTCCACTAAAACTGTCCATGCACTGTAGTTAACTGATGTATTCTTCATTTGATTAATGAGTTAATAATTAGTGAATTAATTAATAATTAATTCACACCACTCTCACTAGTGTATCAATCGGTTAGACTAGATACAACTAGCTCAACTGTGTTTAACTAAGTTAAACTGAACACAACTCCACCAACTACCTCAATAACTCCACCAAACTCTGTCGCATGAGTTCTAACTGAAGTCTCCATGCAATAGCTCCACTTAACCCTCAGGAATAGCGTAATTCCTTCTGTCAGCTCCTGTGCCACATCTGTGCACTTAACTGAAGTGCTCCAAGAGAATAAGATAATGTTTATAGTTCAAATATTATTAAGAGCTAATAATATTCGACATATCTATTTTTAGACTGGCAATCTAAAAATAGATTCTGCCCAATATGTCTAAAAATAGAAGTCCATATATTTTTCCAACTGGACCAACCATCCACAAATAGCATCCTGCAACTCATAGAATATGATCGACATGTCTAAAAATAGACATAGTCTAAAAATAGACTTTGTGCCAAAAATAGCTTGCGGGCCCACTTAGTGACGGCGACTTCTTTCCACTAAGCTCATCATCTTGTTGCAATATCAACACTTGAAATTGACTGTCTCCCCTTCCAATGTGATCGATAAACTAGCAAGAACACTAAGAGGTTTAGATTCCCTTCCATCAAATGCTTCAAGGGCATTGGGTGAAGAAGTGAGAACTGGAGAACCAATGGCTTTCCAGCAAGTATATGACATAACATAGGTGGTGTGGGTGTCTAACTAGCATAGAGCGCCCATTGGCGTGGGCTCAATGTTAAATTTCCCAGTTGGCGCGAGGGTGTAACTGGCTACTCACGCCAAGGCAAAAATAGGGATTTTTACAGCTCTGCTCAGGGAAATGTCAACAAGAAGAATGTTACTTTCATAAAAAGGGATGCAAGGATGGTATTTGCAAGGCATGACACTGCTTATTAGTCACAGAAATGACCCTCCAATGTGCAAGTTGGGGATTGCATGGACAGTGACAAAATGCTATGTAACACATACCCAATGAACATCCAGATGGGGTACGTACCTTAGAGGTAGTGTGGTAACTCATGTAAAGCCTTATAGCATGATGTCTAGTTAAGGCCTTCAATGAAAAATTTGGTTATGGTATAGATGCTTGATAAAGATGGCTTATCGATCTGACTCTTCTTATGAGAATGCTTCAAGAATGAGATTTCTTGTAATTCATGATGGTGTTTTTAATACCTCCCTAGTTAAGAGGGAGCGTTGGAAATTGTAACTAGGTCCAATCTTTATAATGACCTTGTAGGTTTTAACACAGTAAAGAAATTATCTGCAAACGAACTCTTAAAACATAAAATAAACAATAGTAAGAGAAAAAAACATAAAACAAATATACACAGATAGTTTCTCCTAGATCCAAAAATCGGGACTACCATCTTGATTTTTCATTATGTTCCTTTCGATGTTACAATACATATATATACATGCCGAAGCATTTATAAACCCCAATCCATTAACCATAAATTAGAACATAACTGTAGTTCCCTTGACCAGATCTAAAAAATTCCATGGACAGAAAACCATCATGCCCAAAACCATGTGCTAAACACATGCACAAAACCATAGGTAGGTTTTCCCACCTAATATAGGGTCCAAAAATAATTTCCCAGGGTGCTACCCTGGACCGCGTGCAGGGGGGCTACTATCCCCTTACAAACCTCCTAACAAGGGGGGCTGACCGCCCCCCCTCTTACCCCACACACATGTAGCTTATCGGGTAAAGAATATAACACAGATCCAACAGAACTATGTTTAATCATGACAGTATATATTTTGTATAAAGAAAGAAAAGAAAATTTTATTTTAAAGCATGGGTTTCATGCTCAAGTTTAGGTCAAAATCATGTTCTTCATGCTTGTAGGTATTTTTAGGACAAATAAGAAATTATGTAATGTATTATAGTCCCATTTGGACTCATCGTAACAAAGAAAAAAATTGTTTTGTCAAGAAAAATCCATGTATTACTCTAAGACCAAGTCACCCCATTCAAGGAAAATTCAACCTAAGGAAGGGTTACTCGACCCCTGAAAAAACTATAAATACAAGGAGCTCGAACTTATTTAGCACACTCACTCATCACACATTAAATCTGTAATAACGAAGGAGAAGAAGAGCTAGAAGGACAGAGAAAACAAGGAAGAATTGAAGTTTCTTGGGATAATATCTCTCTTTTTCCACACTTGCGAAGTTAGGGTTTCTGTGTATTTTTACTTGCATGAGGCCGAAATCCTAGAGAAAATCTGCAGAAGGTCGAAGTTTAGAAGTTTCCTTGAAGAAGATCTTGCTGGAGGCGAACTTGATGCTTGGGAGGATTTTGGGATTTTGTATTTAGGTCTTGGAAGTCTCATTCTAAGAATATTCTATGAGAAGAGAAGCATTTCTTTTGGGTTTTCCCCTTGGATGGGTTTTTCCATGGCTTGGAGCCTATATCTTTTGTACTTTGTCTCTTTTTAATCTTCATAGTTTTGTTAATTTCTTGATGAACAAGAACTAAAGAAGTAATAAAAGGCCAACTAACATCACATGTAATTATCAAGTTAAAGAAAATCATCTATAATCTACAAGTCCCCTGAGTTTCCAACACGAATGTGTGTGCGTGTGCGTGAGAGAGAGAGAGAGAGAGGGAAATATTCTTGAGATGAATTCATCCTTCTTGTCCTTATTCATCCTTATTCTTCTTCATTAGGATGGCCAAAATATGTCTACTTGTGTGAGAGGTCAAATGGTTCCTTGTGGAGGAGGTCGAATGAGCTATATATGGTGTTACTCTTGTCCGAATGGGTGTGTCTCTTCACCGCAACCGAATTGACTTGAGGGAAGGACAACTTGACAAATTTGGAGCCAAAAATTCAAAATTCAAATTTTGAAATTTTCTCTTTTGATACCAACATGAAGAAAATGTCTTATAATAATTATTTCAAGGGATAAATAATGGAAATGACATGAAGAACATAAATTACAATTACATATATTTCAAGGGATAAAATATAAATTATGAAGACCAACCATAGCTACAAAAATTTTGCAGCCTCTATTAGATAGGGAGGTATTCATAATGATTAGACAAACACTCTTCTATTGACTAATTTATGTAAGAAAAGGTTATAAAAAAATCATCATTATTCAATCACCATAATCAAGTTAATGTGATTTTTTTTTGAAATGCAGTAACTGGAAATATTTTTTTCTAACTTTAAATTTAATTATGCAGTTTATTTTGTTTACAAAAAAATAATGAAATATTCACACTACAATTTCTTCACCAAATTAAATACTACAGAAACAAAAAAAATAACTAAGAAATACTAGTACACACAAAATTTTGACACCATTATTTTGGACAAATTTTCCTGAAAAACCCAATGTGGGAAAATCAGTTGCAACAAATGAGGGTTTATTTTATTATGCAACAGTGAAAATATGATTACAATGTTTGGAAGCCCAATTTTCTATCCGATCAACAAGAATCTAAAAAAAACATTCAGAGAGAAAGTTCTCTCAATCCACAAGAAAACCTGAACCTCTGTATCCCTTTGAAAACTGGCCATCCAACCCTTGTGCAGGCCCTTTCTGCACTTCTTCTAATCTATCCACGCGGTTGTGATGGTAAAACCAACACGATCCTCATGATTATTTTAGAAAAAACCTGTGCGACTCTAATCTGCGACTCGTCATAAAAATCCGCATCCCTTGAGGTTGTTCTGAGCTAGCTTCACCATGGAATATTCTGTCACTTGTTGTGTCCACTTCTGAACTTGAAATATTCCTCTAAATCACTATCTATGACCCTCCAACACTTGCTACTCGATCTCTGACTCAATATCTCATGTTGAAACATATGCATTGGAGAATCGAACTATACAGATCACTAAGTATTTGCACTATTGTGTTCTCCATCTACCCATCGACCTCTTCTTATAATCTCCAGTTGGGACTCAAAAGACCGTGATTAAAAATTAATTTATGGTTGGGATTATTTCCAAGTTGATCCATGTGAGTTTCTAGATGATTCACACCTTTCTCAATTAATTCCTATTAATTAACCATTTTTCCTAAGTTAGAATTAGAAAATTTTTAATTATGGTCAATAAATTTTAATTGCACCATCTCTAGGTGTAATTTCCAGAAACGATTTATAGGTTTTGGAGAAATCTTATGTTTTAGCCTCTCTGCCAAGTCTCAAGGCTAGAACCCCATTTGTTGCTATAAAAACTAATGCTCCCTCTTAGCGAGGAAGGTGTTCTCTCCAACTAGTGTTGCACAATTGCACAAGGCCTTGTCTCCGCAACATCCTCCCATACATGTTG
The DNA here is from genome assembly GCA_034641835.2 of Pinus albicaulis. Classification (NCBI taxonomy): domain Eukaryota; kingdom Viridiplantae; phylum Streptophyta; class Pinopsida; order Pinales; family Pinaceae; genus Pinus; species Pinus albicaulis. The sequence continues at coordinate 132,998,871 of CM076582.1, read as the reverse complement.
TTGATGTCTGAAAACTGCAGTTGCCTGCCACTTTCTGCCAACTACTGTGCTAACTTTGATTCATCTGCTACTGAATTTAGTTGAACCATGTTTCATGTGTGTTGCTGCTGACACTAAACTTTACATCTTGTACTGCTGCCAACTCTGCATCTGCACTACAACTCAACTCCCTCTTAATTGTTGCTGCTACTATTGGAACTACTAAGAATCATCCAAAATACTGAATCAATTGTCTCTTTGCACTACAATTTTCTCTTGAGCATCTGCCTGATACTAGCCTCTGCACTGTCTACAAAGAAATTTGTGTTGCTATTGATTTTTCTATTGAGCCTCCTGCTCTACTATCAAAACTGTTCCACACTATTTAACATATGACTACTACTAGTCTGCAACTGTCACTCTGGAATCTGAGTGCATCAGCTAAAATTGATTCTACAGCTACTAGATACTGTGGGCCCTGGTAGCAAGGTAATGGTCCATGGGGAAACACCATCTAATGCAAACACTAAATAATTATTGCCTCAGTGGACCTTGCCCAAATATCTACACAACTCTGAGACTAAATCTCCACATTGTCCCACCTCACTCCTCGAGGTATAGCTACAAACATGGAAAAATATTCCTCTAGCCTGGAGGATAGCCTATCTATCTCTGTAGATGTTGCTGCTTGATATTGCTTCTCCTGCTTTTCCGTCTTCCTCTGAGGACATTGGGTACTGTAGTGGCCACACTTGAACCCCTTGACCTTAGATAGATCCTTATTTTTATTTTTTTCCCCCTGCGAACCTTGTCCCTAACTAGGACCCTTTGATGCAAGAGCCGCGTTATCTTCGTCCTTCACACCTTTCGATCCCTTGCTGCTATTGACACTGATGGAGGTCTTGACTAGTTCTCGCCTCATCTCCTCATACTGCAGGTCTTACCACATCCTGTCCCACCTTAAAATGTATCTCGTCCCATAATACCTTGGAAAAATATTCCTTAATCCTTTGGGACATTGTTCAAGGCCAAACACATAAGCCATGTATCTTGAGGCGCTTCTCCTACAACTGCAAGTTGATCCCATATTTCTTGAATTCTGGTGAGAAAGGGATCAATGTCTTCACGCTTATGCATCCCGATGTTCCTCAAATTATATTTCAAGAACATCTTCCGCTGCTCAGATGGATTCTAGAATAGCCCTGCAAGAGCATCCCACATCTCCTTAGCCATATTCTTGGCCGATATTTTTGAGACCATATGGTCCCAGACTCCATCCATGATCATCCGCTTCTTCTTGGAAATATCCTTCTTAAATTCTTTCAACTGATCTGCATCAGTAGGTTATGCCACAATGTTCTATACATAGGTCTTCATACCTTGCTCATCAAGGAGAAAGGACATCCTAAATTTCCAAATGACATAGTTGGAGGCATTTTCCAATCTGTCTTGATCTCTAAGCTAGACTATGACCATCTCGACAAAAGTTCAAAACTAGAATCTCCTATTTTCTTGCTTGGATGCATGTTTTGAAACTCATATTCCCTCCTAGAATGTGTAGAACTGCTTTGTCTACCTTGATTTTCCTTATGCTTCTTACTGGAACTACTCGCTTAGACTTTCCGAATGTCCTTTTCTAGAAGACCGGCACATGAACTGTAACCCAGTAACTCGAACTAGCTAGTTTGGGAAACTCAAACGACCTTCTGCAACTAGAAAATTATGGATCTCATCCAGAAAACTATAACTGGAAACCCTCTAGGAAAATATGGAAATTCCTCCCTCTATGTGTGCACTTTCTATTCTACCTAGTGTTGATTCTTCTCTAGAAAAATGATGAAAAACCCTTCTGTGCCTAGACAAGAAATTTTCTCTATGAAAATATGAGCTTTTTGTCCCTACATTACACTTGCAACTATCTAATCTGCACTTGTGTGATTGGCACAGTTGTACAGGGATATCTCACGAGGATCTCATGATTGTTCTAAGCTAACCCACGTGTCCCTCCGAAAAATTTGTATTGCAAGTCCCTCTAAGCTATGAAATTTTCCCTTCACCTTTAAGGTTCTTTTCCATTAATATGCTCTAATACCTGTGAGAATTCATTGAAATGTAGTAACTGGAAATATTTCTTCTAACTATAAATTTAATTATGCAGTTTATTTTTATTTTTTTTGGAAAAATAATGAAATATTCACACTGCAATTTCTTCACCAAATTAAATACTGTAGAAGCAAAAATAGGAACTAAGAAATACTAGCACACACACAAAATTATGTCACCGTTATTTTGGACAAAAGTCTTCGAGAAAACCCAATGTGGGAAAACTTTTTGCAACAGTTGAGGGTTTATTTTACCATGCAACAATTAAAATATGATTACAATATTTGGAAGCTGAGTGTGCTATCAAATCAACAAGAATCTAAAAACATATTTAAATAGAAAATTCTATCACTCCACAAGAAAACCCCAACCTCTATCTCCCTCTAAAAATTGGTCATCCAACCCTTGTGGAGGCCCTTTCTATGTTTCTTCTGATTAATCTGTGTGATTGTGATGGAAATACCTGTGTGATCCTCGCGGATGTACTGGGAAAAATTTCATGACCCTAATCTATGACTTGTCAGAAAAATCCGCACGACCCTTATGGTTGTCCTGGGATAAATTCACCGTGGAATATTTCTGTCACTTGTTGCTACCTCTATAGAACTAGAAATATTCCTTCGTATCACTATCTCTACCCCTCTGACACTTTCTACTCGATATCTGACTCAATCGCTCATATTGAAACACCTGAACTAGAGAATCAAATTATCTAGATCAATGGGTATTTGTACTAATGTGTTCTCCATCTACCCATCAACCTCTTCTTATAATTTCCAGTTGGGACTCCAACAAAAAAAATTAAAACTTAATCGATGGTTGAGATCATCTCCAAGTCGATGTGTGTGAGTTTCTAGATGATTCACACCTTTCTAAATTAATTCCTATTAATTAACCATTTTTTCTAAGTTAGACTTAGGAATTTTTTAATTATGGTCAATTAATTTTAATTGATCCATCTCTAGGTGAAATTTCTAGAAATAATTTTTGGGTTTTAGAGAAATCTTGTGTTTTAGCCTCTCCACCAAGTCTCGAGACTAGACCACCATCCAATGCTACAAAAACTGATAGTCAACAATTGTGATACATGGTAAACCAATAATATCAACTAATTACCATAATCTAGTCAAACATCTTTGACACATGGTAAATCGATAACATCAACCAATTACCATAATTCTAGTTAGTACCTATGACCTATGGTATATCCTCACCATAACCTTGGTCGGTACTCCTGATACATGGTACATCATTTAGCATCAGCTAGTCACCATAATTGTGGTCTATCTAACACACTATATACATACTAATATTGGTTCACCATAATTCAAATTAATATCTTTGTCACATGGTGAATCTCTAAAGGATGCACTCTATTTGAGTAATTCAAGACCTGCTGCTAAACGAGCCTAATTCTCTAGGAATATTCTTCCTAATTTGGATCAACATACTTGAAACAAGAAGAATGAATGTCTTATGTATGACCATTCTCCCCAATTTGGGTTAACATAATTGACATAGGAAGAATGAATGTCCTATGTCGGGCCATTCTCCCTAATTCAGGTTAACATACTTGACACTAGGAGAATTTCATTCCATGATCCTATCTCATCAACACTCCCTCTCACTGAGAGAGACATTCTCAAGAATTCCAAGCTTGTCCCAAAAGTATAAAAAATTCACTCTGGATAAAGGCTTTGTAATAATATCAACTATCTACTACTGGAGCTTCACTGCTCCCTTCTGCACCATGTCATGGTTGATGTGGTACTTAATCTCGATGTGCTTAAACTTTTTGTGAAAAAATGGATTATTTTTCATCTTCACACAACTTTATTGTCACAATATATCACGATCAGTTCTAGTACCTGCTAAGATATTCCTTCGAGTAACTTTCGAAGCCACACTACTTCACAACTTGCTACACTAGCTGCAATATATTTGCCTCGATAGTGCTGAGTGCAACAAATGTCTACTACCTACTCATCCATGAAATCATAGTGAAGAAAAAAATGAAGCAACCTACATATGTAACCTTTTTGTCTTCAGCACTCCCTACCCAATTTGCATCTATATATCTTTGTAGTTGTATATCATAGTTTGAGACATATCTCAAACCATAATCAATTGTACCACACAAATATCTCAATACATACTTTGTTGCAATCCAATGATCATGTCTTGGGTCCACCTGGAACTGGCTTAGATTATTCATTGCAAACTTAATGTTCAGCTTGGGATTAATGAAATACTTTAGTGAGCCAATGATCTTTCGTTGCATGGAGGGATCTACAAAATCCGACTCAAAGTCTCTCAACTTTCTCAGATTTTTCACCATGGGGGTTTCCATCAATTTATAGTCCATCATTCCAAACTTCTGCAATATATTGATAATGAATTTTACTTTACCATTTCACCATACTTCTGCCATAGTTCTAGCTCCAAATAGTGGTGCATCAAACCAAGATCCTTCATATCAAATTCAAAGGCTAACTACCTCTTACATCGAATAATGAGATGCTCCACACCTGTCTGAAATAATTCGTCAACATACAATAAAATAATCACAAGTTATTTCTTCTCGACCTTGATATATAGGCTTGGAACAACATCACTTTTGGTGAAACCAAGTCTTGCTAGGTAGTTTTCAATTCGAGAGTACCAGGCTCTAGGTGCTTTCTTATGTCCATACAAGGTTTTCTTCAATCTGCAAACATGAGACTCTCTTCCATGAACCTAAAAATATTGAGGTTGTTCTATTTACACTTCTTCCTCAATCACGCCACCGAGGAAAGAAATAATTACATCCATCTTATGTAAATTCAACCCATAGAATAAGTAATAGAAATAATAAATCTAATGGTAGTTTACCTGGAAACTGCAGAAAAAGTCTCATCGTAGTCATCTCCATCTTTCTCGGAGAACCCTCTAGCCACAAATCGCACCTTGCATTTGTCAATACTTCCGCACATTGCATGTTGGATCTTGTATACCCATTTGGAGGTAATCATCGATATCCCTTCAGGTATTGGCACAATATTCCATACATAATTCTTCATAATCGATTGGTATTCTTCCAATATCACTTCCTTCCAAACTTGTTGGCTGGGTACTTCTTCAAAGGTGGAAGGTTGAAAACCATTGAGATTATAAATTAATGTTGCATATCTATAATACCTCTTTGGTCTCTTGCTTTCCCTGAAGGTTCCATGTGGTGTTTCATTTCCTTCTGCTTCCTAGTAGATCTAAGCCAAGCTGACCTTTTCCCGATTTCAAGAACAACAACTATGTCTACTGGATCGCTACGCCCTTATGACTCTTCTTAATGATTTATGGTATTTTCTACAGTATTAGATATACTTGAACCTTCTTCCTTTGGAGATTCATATTCTTCGTCGTCATCAAAGTCCATGGGAACTTCTTTAGATTTCCAATAAGAAATATTCTCATCAAAGGTCACACCCCTGCTGACTTCAACCTGTCGTTGTCCTAGAACATATATTCTATAGGCCTTTGATGAATCACTATATCCAACGAATATTCCTTTCTTTCCTAAAGGCTCTATCTTATTTCTCTTATCTTTAGGTACGTGGATATAGAATGGACAACCAAATATTCTCAAATGTCCAACTTGTGGTTTCTGTCTGGTGAACGATTCTTCAGGAGTCTTGTCTTCCAAAATTCGATGAGGACCTCTATTTTTCATATAGAAAACTACCATATATGCTTCACTCAATAGAAACATAGGCAAGTCTTGATCATGCATCATTGCATTAACAAATTCTTCAATGGTTATGTTCTTTCTTTCAAAAACTCCATTTTTTTGTGGATTGTAAGTGACTATCAACTCCCTCTTAATCCCAACGTATTTACAAAAGTAAATAAAATATTTGGAAGTATATTATCCTCCATTATCTAATATTAGAATCTTGATTTTATTTCCCTTCAAGTTTTCCACTTCAGTCGTAAATTCCTGAAACTTGTTGAAGACTTCGCCCTTTATCTTCATGAAATAAATCCATGTCTTATGAGAGAAGTAATAATAAATTTTACATAGTACAAATAGCCTCCAAGATATTTCATTGACATTAGACCAAATACATCAAAATGAATTAGATCCAAAAATTCCTTGGATCTACTTTCATTGCTTGGAAAGGGCTTCTTTACATTCTTCCCAAGTGAATAACCTTTACATACTTCTTCATAATACATTTGAAATTCTAAAACACTTGAAACCATCAGATTTAAAGTTGGAAAAACTCTATAGTGAAGGTGAGCATATATTCTATGCCAAAGTTTACATGGATTGATGTCATTATGTACTAATGCTTGAGAAGGTTGTTTCAAGAGTCTACAAAAACTTCCTTCACGAACTCCAATTACTCTAGCAGAATATATACATAACCCTTTGGCCACACAAGTCACTTTACCATCGACAAATTCTATTCTATTTCAAACCTGGTACATATAATATGTTGCTAAGGTGAACGTTTTGACTTGATTCCATCTCAATTGAAGTCTTTCCAACACCTTTTACTACATAACTGTTGTTGTCTCCAGGTTCTACCTTTTGAGATTGTCTTCTTCACAAATCATCATTATCTGCAATATAATCTATAAGAGCTGAAAAATAGGACTATTTGGTACATGAATCTTCATGCTTATGTTTCTTTAGAATTTCATCAATGTTTGTTGTAGTAGCATGATGTTTTCCATTCCTCTTTTTATCATTCAATATTTCAGGACTATCATGTTTATACTACCAACTTTGTGACAATGGTAACATTGAAATTTTGACATATGTTTCTTTCCTTGAGGAACATATCTTCTTCCTTCAGGTCTTCTTTGGAAACCAAAGTTATTTTTTCCTCCAACCTTCTGGAAATGTGTTGCAAAAGCTTGGGAATCACCTTCATCATATCTTTGAATCCTTCCTTTTAATATGAGCCTAAATTATTCTTGAGCACATGCAATCCATAATTCTTCAAACTTTGGAGTTTCCTTTCTGCCACATATACTAGAGGCAATTGAGTCCCATTAATAAGGTAAACCATTAAGTGTTGTAGTCATTAATTCTCTTTCAGAAATGATTTCATCAATTACTTGAAGTTGATCTCTTAATTGAGAAATCCTCATGAAATATGAGGCTATAATATCATTTCTTATCATTCTAACATCATAAATCTCATTCTTCAAAATCATGCACTTGACTAATGTTGTTGATAATGTATAGCACAACTAGAGAATCACACATCTGATGTGAATATTCGAGATTTGGAACATAAGGAATCAAGTGTTCTCTCATAGAGTCCACAATTATGCTTCTATATGTGATGTCATACTTCTCATATTTCATTTTTCCTTCATTATCTGAGGTTTCAGTGACATTTCATTTCACAATACCCAAGAGATAACTCTTTGCAAGGATGAGATCAATCCTTGTTTTGCAAGCCCTGAAATTTGTAGCTCCTTCCAATTTGTTCTAAAACTTCATAGAGGAACCCTTAGTCATAGATAAAAAATTAGCTTGTAGATGTAGGTTTTATTCAATGCTCTTCTTTTTACCAAAGCTCTTCAAGAGTGATCTCAATGTCCTATTCTTCACCAAACCTCTTATACCATGTTGATTTTTCAAGTGTAATAGATACAAGAATGAATGCCATCTAACTTGAATTAACTAACAATAACTCAGTGATAGGGCACATCACACCTATTAATTGACAACTAACTCAAGTATATATGAGACTAAATTTGAATTAGCATCTTTGACTAAGGCACAAGTCAAGGAAGCCATTCCTTGCTACAATTTCAACAGAACATGCCTTACAATTACATTATATATTTCAAGGGCTACAAAAATTCAACAATTTTCAGTTGTGATAAGTGGAAGATCTACTTTATTGATGGTTGATATGTGATCCATATTTCAATGGGTGTGATTAAATATAATATTAAATTAGTGGGTTTACCTAAATTGAATATAATATTAAATCCCATGGTGGTGGAATCAATAATTGGAGTCATAACTTTAGTGGATTCTTTGCATCCTCCAATGTGAATTGATAACTGGTTTCAACTTAATTAAAGGATGGAGAACGTGTAAGCAAACTCATGGAGATAATACTATGATTATCAATATTGTTTATTTGTTTTATTATTTATACTATAAATATGGTGTGATGGTCCTAATCAAAGTTCATGGTATCCACCTCTCAAAACAACTATCTACTTCTAATAACCAATTTCTTGATAATTAATCACTTTTATAAAGAAATAGGTTGTAGGTGTACATTTTTTGATAGAGTATTTAATAATGTATTCTTGGTATTTATCACACTAAATTTTTACGAATTGATATAATCCCATGTCAATCTCATATATATTTCCAATATAGGGGAGTTAATGCATTAATAATCTCCTTCCCCACACATTATTCATTCCTTAATATCTAAAACTACTCCAAAACCCTCATTGATGATTTACGATGTATGTAATTTCTCCTCATTTGCACCATGTTTTTATTATAATTTTCTTAGTTTTTCTTTGGTCGTGATGAGTGAAATGTTTACCTCATCATCATAAATTATTCTAGTCGAGCAAGTGATCTGAATTTATGAAGGAAACAAAATAAAATGCAAATTTAAAATGAAAACACTGAGATACATGGAAAATGGACTTCAATTAATAAATGGAAAATCTCTAAATTGTATACATGCATAATAAAAGAGAACTAGCTCAAATAGTGGTAACTTATCTCTGAGAAGAGATATGACAACTACATGCCTTCTTGGACTATGTTATGATGAGGCTTAAAGGAATTTTTTATCATAAAGAAATAATGAGAAACCATAAACATCCAAATACCTAACCATAGGAGATGAAGTGCCAAAGGCTTTTGGACCATGATGGGGTAAGTTGGAACATCAACTTCCCGGGGTCATAAATTTGGAATACAATCTTCGTTTGGGATGCACGATAACCCGTTGGAAAGGTTTATCTAAGGAGTACATTTTTTAAATACTGACAAATTTAATGCCTAATGTTGGGGTTTTTCCCCAAAAAAATCCATTTAGGGCCATAAAACGATTCTAGAAGTTCAGGACCTAAAATCTACCAAAAATATAAAACTGCCTAAATAGGAAAATTGTGTTGTGAGCTAGTGGATTAAGCAGGTGGTCACCGATATCCACCTCGATGAAGTATAGACTCCGTGTTAGGACTTATACTTTCAACAATAACCATTTTACGATTAAAGGAGGTCGGTTTGGAGATTCCAATGTTTGACGCAAGTTTTGAAACATAAAAGAGGAAAATGTAATAGGCTCGGGTTAAATTTCCATGTAATAAAAGGGAAATTATAAAGGAAAAAATAAAACAAAGGTCAAGGGACACATACTCCAAGATGAATGAACGGAAAAGCATTACATTGGGAATCACTTGTGGTTAATTATTTATTGGCTATTGAAATTGGCATTGGCAAGAGGCAAAAGGAAATAAATGGAAATTCATACAAGAAATAAAGGAAAAGAAGAGAAAAGGAAGATGAAGAGACAATAATATGAATGCAAGGGAAAATGAAGAAAAATAAAAATAAAAAGAAAGGAAAAATGAGAGATAAAATTTATTCATTCATGATTCACTTGGGAGAGGATAAAGAAAGAACAGCTACAACAAGGGAGAGAGCACTTGGACACAAGGAAGACACAAACAAGTAAGGAACAAGCAGGTGAGAGTAGAGGAAAGTTGTATAATAGTAAGAAAGGAAATAAATCAAGCAGAGAAAGAGCACCCAACATGAGGATTTTGTAGGTAACAAATTGCATGTGTGTTTATCTTGCTGGGATTTGAAAGCATGGTTCATGAATTTGGTTTATTGGTCATTTTTTTTTCCTTGGAATGAAATTTTATTGGATTGAAAGTGGTGTACGACCTTGCCTTTTCTATTTCCTAGATAGGGATGGTGTAATGGGTTCCCATTTTTGGTTGAGCTTTGGATTTTTGGTAGATTTTGGATCTGGTTTAGTTGGTTTTAGGAAAATACCAAGGGTTGTGGGTGGAGATAGTTTTCTCTGGGAAGCCCTTGACATGTGGGCGGAGGCAGGAAATTTCCTTTAGGTATGGTGAAGATATTATGAGGTATCCAATATTGTTTTGGCTTTGGTGATTTCTGGACTAGTCTAGGTGAAATCATTGTGGTTGAGGGTAGAGTTGGTTTAACCTTTGGATTCCCTAGTTGGTTTTGTTTTGGTTTATCCCATGTGATCCCACATTCATGCTTGGAATATGGCACGAGGTTCATTGACTGAAAGAATGATTCGGTTCAACCCAATCTATGGTCAGGTTGTGCGTGGAAGTACTTGAGTTGGTTGGCAATATGCATATGTTATTATTTTTTATTCTTATTTGAGATCAATGAGCACAATTTATGATTTGATGTGTGATTTATGACTGATTTTTCATGGTTTCATTTTGGTTAAATGTTGGTTACATGCATCATATATTTCCTAGTATATGATTTACTCTTGTTATTAATCTTTTTCATGATTTGACTATTGGAAATACTGAGAGGGGGGTGAATTAGTATTTCTTTTCAATTATTAATTTTTGCCAGTTAGATTCTTCACAATTAAAAACAAAGAGGTGTATCATAATAATATTATTAAGGATTAATAATAAATTCATTCCTTTTTCAAATAATTGAGTATAATAGATGTGTGAGGGCACCAACCCTTCAATGAATTAGGCACCAACCTGTTGCCAAGCACCAACTTGGAATTTGATGAGGCTCTGACCTCTAGGGCTTCGACTCTATCTTCTCAAGGCACCAACCTTGTGTTTAGGAGCTCCTACCCTAAGGACACCAATCCTTCTTTTCTTCTTTATTGATTCTACACCAAAGTTTGCACCAAGAGTTCTCCACCACAGTGCACTAATACTTTTGCACTATTTACTTAGAAATAAGCGTTATTTATTCTGCATCATTCTTCATCACCAAATCTACCTAATGCTTCTGCACCATACTGCACTAGAAGTTTTGAAACAAGTCTCCACAGGTTACTGTTTGAGCTCTCAAAATTCTGTCAACTTATTCAAGCACAAGTCCAAACCATTTTTAGTAAACCAAGCTATCAAAAGAATCTGATCACAAGTTGAAGCCCCATTTTCCAGGCTTGAGCAACTTCTGTTATATGTTCATCTTTTTCCAGGTCCGAGCTTGAAGATGATTGTGCTACTAATCCAAGGTTCACTGCAATGGAGACTGTCCAAGTGATGAGTTGCTACAGGTGAATATTTCGCAGTGTCACAGGTCCGGGCCGGGGGAGATCCAGGCTACAAAAGGTGACAGCCCACCACAAATATATCCAAGGTTTTGGCCTCCCACAGGTGACTGTCAAGGGTGTAGAACGAAAGTGAGATGACTATCCTAAAAACCAAAACTGTGCCTCCAAGAGACTAATCACAGACCAAGCTTAAGTTAGCCTCAAACAGGTGACTTTCCTTCAAATCCGAGCCCTGAAATTTTGGGATTATAAGTTTGAAATACGGCAAGAGATGGTAGGTCTGAGGTGTATACAGTCCAAGAATTTCTTGATGTTCTAAACCCAAACAGAATTATATATGCCTTATCTCCTACTCCTTTTCTCCCTTTTGTTCACGAGCTGTGAACAGTGATAATATTTTCTGTGGTGATAACCGAAAATAATAATGGAGAATGGAGTGTTGACGTTGTATATATAGTGGTTTTATCAATGCTAAACGAAAAGACATGTCTCCACAAGCAGGTCGACATGGGAGGCTAGCACAGGTCGGCTCACAGACCAGAAAAAATTATTCTAAACTTGAAAAATTGATAACTTTCAAACAACTTGGATATTTTGGCTGAGTAATAGCTCATCAGAAAGATAAAATTATGCTTTATAATATGGTATAGGTTTCATGTTCAGATTCATCCTTTCAAAGTCATAAATATGTTTTTTAAGTGATTGATCAATAAATGGTGCAGAAAAAATAGAGGACAGCGGATGGGCTTCTTCATTGTTTGCCTTCATCATGGGATCAACATGTCATCATCTAGCATATTGACATCAATGACAACTTAGATTAACAATCTCCCCCTTTGTCATTGTATGGCAATATTATTTTTCTCCTCCCCCTTTGACATCAATGGCAATAGGGTGTCAATGTTCTCCCCCTGTCATGCTGCTCCCCCTATCATGTTTCTCTCCCCAACATGTTGCTTGTTTTAATGTAATGCAAGAGAAATGACCCCCATCTTTTGGCGAAGATACTCAAATGCTTCTCATGGAAGGGTTTTTGTAAAGATATATGCAATTTTTTCTTTTGTATTGATGTATTCCAACTTAATATTTTGTTCAGCAACTTGTTCTCGGAGAAAATGATATTTGATTGGAATATGTTTGGTCTTTGAGTGCATCACTGGATTTTTTGAAAGACTGATGGCACTAGTGTTGTCACAAAAAATAGTAATTGGTTTCTTAGTTTCTATGTTGACATCCTTCAAGGCTTTGTTCATCCATATAATTTGTGTACAACAATCAGCAGCAGCTATATATTCAGCTTCAGCTGTAGAAAGAGATATAGATGATTTCTTTTTGCTGAGCCAAGATACAAGACAATCTCCCATAAAGAATGCATTTCCACTGATACTTTATCGATCATCCACGCTTCTGGCCCAATCAACATCAGAGTAATTTGTCACAATAAGAGTTGAAATCTTAGGATACCAAAGACCGAAATCAGTCGTTCCTTTCAGATATCTGAGAATTCTCTTCACAGCTATTAGATGGGATTGTTTAGGACTTGACTGAAATCTTGCTACCATTCCTACTGCTTGCATAATGTCTGGTCTTCTAGCAGTTAATTATAGGAGAGCTCCAATTATTGACCTGTAAAGAGTTGCATCTATGAGAGGGGTATCATCATCTTTACTTAATTTACAATCTGTGGTCATTGGTGTGCTCATTGGTGCACAGTATTCCATCCCATATCTTTTGAGCATGTCTTTAAGATATTTTTCTTGAGATATAAACATGCCTGCAGAGGTTTGAGATATTTGTAGCCCAAGAAAGTAAGACAGCTCACCAATCATTGACATTTCGAATCTTTTGGACATATTTAGAGCAAATTCATGGCTCATCTCATCATCATTGCTAGCAAATATTAGATCATCAATGTATACAAGAGTGATCAAAAGTTTTTCCTTGTCCATCTTCATATAGAGATTGCTACCAGCTACTCCCTTTTTGAAACCTTCTTGTAGCAGATAGTGATCCCACTTTGCATACCATGTTCTAGGGGCTTGTTTTAATCCATACAAGGCCTTTTTTAGCTTGCATACAAATTCCTTCCCTTCGACAAGATCAAGTCCTTCTGGTTGCTCCATGTAAACTTCTTCCTTGAGATCTCCATTCAAGAATGCTAATTTTACATCCATTTGATAAACCTTGAATCCTTTTGAGCAAGCTTCCAATCAAGCTACTGATGCAAAGGTTTCTTTGAAGTCAATTCCTTCAATTTGTGAGTATCCCTTGCAGACAAGTCTGGCTTTATTTCTGATGAGTTTTCCATCCTCATTCATCTTGTTTTTGAATACCCATTTTGTTCCAATTATATTTTTATCTTTTGGGCGAGGTACTAGCTCCCAGGTCTCATTCTTTTCGATTTGAGACATTTCTTCTTCCATGGCCTTTATCCAATAAGGATCTTTGATTGCTTGAGAAAAATTTTTAGGTTCTATTAAAGATAATAGAGCAACATCATCTTTTCTTGGGGTGTTTATCATCCTTCTTCGAGTTTGAATTCCTTCATCTATATTTCCGATGACTTGTTCTTCCGGATGATGTCTTTGAATAAAATTTATCTTAGAGGGAGTTTGTGAAGGTTAACTTTGAGGTTCTCCATTCTCCTCTTCTTTTTCAGATTCTTCCTCTTCACTTTTTTCAAAGAAAGGCTCAACTTCATGATCTTCAATTCTTTTTTTTGGAAGGCCTTCATCAATCTGCACATCAATGCTTTCCACTATTCTTCATAGACGATTGTTGTAACATTTGTAAGCTTTGCTCCTAGTGGAGTATCCAAGAAATATTCCTTCGTCAACTCTAGAATCAAATTTACCTGGTGAGTCATCATTTATTTTTATGAAACATTTGCTTCCAAAAACCCTGAAATATTTTACTGAAGCAGGTCTTCCTTTCCATAATTCATAAGGAGTCTTTTCATTATTTATTCTTAGTTGAGTTTGATTTAAGGTATAAACTGTGATGCCAACTGCTTCTCTCCAAAATTTTGGTTGCAAATCAACTGCTAGTAGAATTTTCCTTGCCATTTCTTGAATGGCTCGGTTCCTTCTTTCAACTACTCCATTTTGCTGGGATGTCCTAGCAGTAGAGAGTTCTCTTTTGATTCCATGCTCTTTACAGAATTCATCAAATTCTTTTGAGGTGAATTCTCCTCCTCTATCCATTCTAAGACATTTAATATTAGAATCTTTCTCATTCCAAATTAGAGCCTTAAGATTCTTAAAACATTCAAATGCTTCGGATTTATATTCTATGAAATATATCCACATCATTCTAGTATATTCATCAACAAATAGATAAAATTACCTTTCACCTTGAAGAGCTAGAGTGTTGAGATTCAACAAGATGATGAGCTTAGTGAAAAGAGTCGCCTTCACTAAGTGGGCCCGCAGGCTATTTTTGGCGTAAAGTCTATTTTTAGACTATGTCTATTTTTAGACATGTCGATCATATTATATGAGTTGCAGGATGCTATTTGTGGATGGTTGGTCAAGTTGGAAAAATAGATGGACTTCTATTTTTAGACATATTGGGCAGAATCTATTTTTAGATTGCCAGTCTAAAAATAGATATGTCGAATATTATTAGCTCTTAATAATATTTGGACTCTAAACATTATCTTATTCTCTTAGAGCACTTCAGTTAAGTGCACAGATGTGGTACAACAGCTGATAGAAGGAATTATGCTATTCCTAAGGGTTTACTGGAGCTAATGCATGAGGACTTTAGTTAGAACTCATGTGACAGAGTTTGGTGGAGTTATAGAAGTAGTTGGTGGAGTTGTATTTAGTTTAACTCAATTAGACTCAGTTGAGCTAGTTGTATCTAGTCTAACTGATTGATACACTAGTGAGAGTGGTGTGAATTAATTAGTTAATTAATTCACTAAATAATAACTCATTAATCAACTGAAGAATACATTAGTTAACTATAGTGCATGGCAGTTTCAGTGGAGACCAGTGGAGAGGTAGGTGAAAGAGCAAGTGTGACTATCAGTTGTGACTATAGTGATGCATTGATTGCATCCAACACTCATTAGAGATGCCAATGAGGATTGCATATTGTAAGCTTGGTGGATTCGAGTTCATTCAGAGCCATTCTTAACCAGGGATTGCGCAGTAGAGGTAGGCTAGCAGGTGGCAGAGATCGGTGCATGGATTTGCTAGATCGGACCTGATTAGTGTGTAGCTATTGTATTGTACTGAGAGCTTGACATGTTCAGCATTGTATGAGGACTGTTACATGATCTCTATGTCATATAATATATACAGATAGTTGGGGTTTTCAGCTTCAGGCTTTCGTATTAAACAATTGTGTTAATGTGTGTGAATTTTTATGGTTTCATGTGTGCATTGCAATTGATTTAATTTCCGCATGTGATGATCAATGCTGGAATAGATTCTGTATTGTGCATGAAGTTAAAATAGTGTGTGATCAGAAGAATATTGGATATATAACACATAATTTATATAATTTCTACATGGTATCAGAGCAGTTGATCATTGGAGCAGATTGCAATTATTGAAGCGGTTTAGTTTTGTGCTGGTGGAATTCAAATTTGCTGCAGTGTTTTCTTGGTGTCAAAGTTGAGCATTCATTGAAATGTCTTTCAACGGATTGTAATTGGAGTATGCCCTTGATGGCAGCTCGAATTATATAGCATGGAAGGACAGGATGGAGGTGGTGTTGGATGATAATGGGTTGAAGGAGTTCATAGATGCAGAAATTCCAAAACCTGCTTCTAGCGATGCAGCTGCACTTGATGCATGGCAAAAGAAGACAGCAAAGTGTCGAAGGATTCTGTTGGAAGGTGTGAAGGATCACATAGTGTCTAGCCTTCATGGTAAAGCTAGTCCATTCTTGATGTGGAAAGCTTTGACAGACTTGTTCCAAAGCAGAAGTGACTAGAGGAAGTTGGCACTTAAAGACAAGCTCAGAAAAATAAAAATGGAGAAAGGCAACAATATACCAAAATACCTCACGAAGTTCGTCCACTGTAAGGATGAGCTGGGAAGTGTGGGGGTTACTGTAGATGAAGAAGACTTGGTGAGCTTGGCTCTCCTTGGGCTTCCAAAGAGTTGGCATAGCTACGAGGACTCTGTCAATGGTCGAGAGAAACTGCCAGGATGGGAGCGACTTTGGTCGGATCTTGTGCAGGAGGAGATAAGGCAAGGTACCAGGGATGGATCTTCATCGAAGAATGAAGATGAAGAAAATATCACTTTAGCTACCAAAGCAAGGAAAGGTAAGGGAAAGAAAATCCTTCTCAATCTAGTGTGAAAGGCAAGAAGAAGGACTTGTCCAAGGTGAAGTGCTTTCACTATCACCAACACAGAAATTTTGCCACTAATTGTCCACAAAAGAAGAAAAATAAGCAGGCTACTGGATATGCAGCTGGAGAGGCCTTAGCCTCACAATTTGAGCTGGATTTTTCACTGATCACATGCTTGGTTTCAATTGTGATGGGATCGGTGTGGTTTCTTGACAGTGGTGCATCTTTCCATTTGACCAGAGACAAATATTTTTTTAGTGATCTGGATGAGAAGGATCTTGGAGTGCACATCGAGATGGGTGATGATGGTAGATACAGTGCGACTGGTATCGGGACCATTTCCTTTGAGAGGGAGTCTGGTAAACCTTTCATATTGAAGGATTCCATGCATGTTCCAGGATTGAAGAAGAATCTGATCTCTATGGTGATGTTGGAAGACAAGGGATATGATGTTGTTTTTAGCGAGGGAAAGGCTTTCCTGCACAGTAAAACAACTGGTGAAACCCAGAGGATAAGGGTTCGAGTTAAGAACCTTTATCAATTGTAGGTAGATGGCTGCGCATCTATGGCAGGCAAACCAGAAGGAGTGGTGAGCCGAGATGAGGGCGAATTGTGGCACAGGAGATTGGGCCATCTTCACCATGGCGCTTTGAAAATTTTGCAGTAGATTTCTACCAGGCTTCCCAAGGGTACACTTGCACAGTCAGATCAGTGCAAGGGATGTACTTTGGGAAAATTTGTGAAGAGCACTTTTCATGAGAAGGATAGTTGCGCCACGACGATCCTTGATAGAATTCACACAGACGTGTGTGGATCTTTCTCAGTAGCTTCAACAGCAAAGCACAGGTATTATGTGATATTTTTTGATAAATTTTCTCGTAAGTGCTGGATCTTCTTCATGCAGAAGAAGAGCGAAACATACTCAAAGTTCTGTGAGTTCAAGGCACTGGTTGAGAAAGAGTCGGGGAAGCAGGTGAAAGCTCTAAGGAGCGATAATGGTGGTGAATTCATCTCTTGAGAATTCAAAGACTTTTGCAGCGTAGAAGGAATTCAAAGAGAGCTCATAGCGCCTCATAACCCACAGCAGAATGGGGTCACAGAGAGAAAGAACAGAATGATTGTGGGTGCTGCATGGGCGATGTTGCATGATCAAGGCCTTCCCATACACTTGTGGGCTTAAGCATGCAACACTGTGGTTTATGTGCAAAACCGTTGTCCTCATAGAGTACTTGGCATGAGTACACCCGAAGAGGCGTTTTCTGGTAAGAAGCCTGATATTTCTCATTTAAAGATTTTTGGCTCACCTATTTACATTCATGTGACGAAGGATGCCAGGAAGAAGCTGGAGCCAACCGCAGAGGTTGGGATATTTGTGGGGTACACAAAAACACCCCACGATTATCATGTGTATTTGCGAGACAATCGAAAGACTGTTGTGTGACGGGATATTAAATTTCATGAGGAGAAAGCCATGAAGTTGTCTCTTGAGAGGGAGCTACACTTGCATGCAGATGAGGAGCTACTAGTTCCTAAAGATGAGCCTCAGAATGTGGATCAGCCACAAGAGGAGGTTCATGGAGTGGAAGAAACCACTCATGCAGCACCAAGCATCAAAGGGCGGAAGCGCAGTACAGAAGCTGAGCGACTGAATCTTGATGCAGCGCAGAATGTAGGAGCACCTACATCACAGCGCAGACAAAGTCAGTCACCTGACTGATTTACTGGATACATGGCTCTAATGAGCAAGTGTATCGTGATGGAGCCATCCTCTTTTGAGGAAGCTGTGGACGATCCTGCATGGGTAGATGCCATGGTGGAAGAGTATGATTCGATTTTCAGAAGCATTGCATGGGAGATTGTCCCAAGGCCGGAAGGGAAATCAGTGGTAGGTTCGAGATGGATCTACAAAGTGAAGCAAGTTGTTGATGGGAGCGTCGAGAAGTATAAGGCAAGATTTGTTTCTCGGGGCTTCTCATAGATTGAGGGTATTGACTATGAAGAAACCTTTGCACCTGTCGCAAGGTATTCTTCCATACGGACCATCCTTGCTCTCTCAGCACAGATGGGTTGGCACATTCATTAGATGGATGTGAAGACTGCATTCCTCAATGGAGTCATTGAGGAGGAGGTGTACATAGAGCAGCCTGAAGGTTTCGAAATATTTAGCAGCGAGTCGCATGTGTGCAGGCTCAAAAGAGCGTTGTATGGGCTGAAACAAGCACCTCGTGCTTGGTATACACGAATAGACAGTTATTTCACTGGACTTGGTTTTACCAAGAGTGAGGCAGATCCTAACCTATACCAAATTGTGGTGGAGGGTAAGTTGCTGATCATTGTACTTTATGTAGATGATTTGATACTAACAAGTGATGAACTGTTGATACACTCATGCAAGGCAGATCTTGCAAAGGAGTTTGAGATGAAGGACTTGGGCCTCCTTCATTATTTCCTGGGATTGGAAATTTGGCATTGGAAGGGTGGATTTTTTGTGTCTCAAGGCAAGTATGCCCGAGAGATACTGGATAAGTTCAACATGCAAGGCTGCAAGCCTATCGACACTCCTCTTCCTGGTGGTTGGAGGAAAGAGGATGCTACATCAGCAGAGGTAGTGGATGCCACTGTTTATCGACAGTTGGTTGGTTCGCTCATGTATTTGGTCAATACACAACTGGACATATGCTATGCTATTAACTAGCTTTCACAAGCTATGGTTAAGCCTACCAAGCTCTTTTGGAAGGTAGGAAAGAATGTCCTAAGGTATCTCAGGGGCACATCGGGATATGGACTGTGGTACAGACAGTCGGATGAGTTGAAGCTGCATGGATTCACGGATGCAGATTGGGCAGGGAGCCCAACGGATAGAAAGAGCACATCTGGAGGGATTTTCAGTATTGGGTCTACAACAGTTTCTTGGTATAGTAGGAAATAGAGATCTGTGGCACTCAGTTTAGCGGAGGCCAAGTGCATGGTAGCAAGTTTGGCTGCATGCGAGGCTATATGGATGAGGAAGATCTTGGTCGGGTTGTTTGGTTCACACTTAGATCCTACTGTGATATACTGTGATAATCAGAGTTGCATTAAACTCTCGATTAATCCAGTATTTCATGATAGATCTAAACATATTGACATTCAGTACCATCATATCATATATTGTGTGCAGCGGAAGATCATGTTACTATCTTACATTCCTACGGAGGATCGGGATGCAGATATTCTGACGAAGACACTCACCAGGAGCAAATTCGAATACCATAGAGACAGGATCGAGGTGGCAGATAATCCCCATCTTGTTGAGAGGGAGTGTTGAGATTCAACAAGATGATGAGCTAAGTGAAAAGAGTTGCCTTCACTAAGTGGGCCCGCAGGCTATTTTTTATGCAAATTCTATTTTTAGACATGACGATCATATTCTATGAGTTGCAGGATGCTATTTGTGGATGGTTGGTCAAGTTGGAAAAATAGATGGACTTCTATTTTTAGACATATTGGGCAGAATCTACTTTTAGATTGCCAGTCTAAAAATAGATATGTCGAATATTATTAGCTCTTAATAATATTTGGACTCTAAACATTATCTTATTCTCTTGGAGCACTTCAGTTAAGTGCACAGATGTGGCACATCAGCTGACAGAAGGAATTACACTATTCCTGAGGGTTTACTGGAGCTAATGCATGAGGAATTCAGTTAGAACTCATGTGACAGATTTTGGTGGAGTTATAGAAGTAATTGGTGGAGTTGTATTCAGTTTAACTCAGTTAGACTCAGTTGAGATAGTTGTATCTAACTGATTGATACACTAGTGAGAGTGGTGTGAATTAATTATTAATTAGTTCACTAAATAATAACTCATTAATCAACTGAAGAATATGTCAGTTAACTACAGTGCATGGCAGTTTCAGTGGAGACCAGTGGAGAGGTAGGTGAAAGAACAAGTGTGACTATAGTGATGCATTGATTGCATCCAACACTCAGTGGAGATGCTAATGAGGATTGTGTAGTGCAAGATTGGTGGATTCGAGTTCATTTAGAGCCATTCTTCAGTAGGGATTGCGCAGTAGAGGCAGGCTAGCAGGTGGTAGAGATCGGTGCATGGATTTGCTAGATCAGATCTTATTAGTGTGTAGCGAATGTATTGTACTGAGAGCTTGACATGTTCAGCTTTGTATGAGGATTGTTACATGATCTCTATGACATATATTATATACAGATAGTTGGGATTTTCAGCTTCAGGCTTTCTCGTTAAATAGTTGTGTTAATGTCTATGAATTTTTATGGTTTCATGTGTGCATTGCAATTGATTTAATTTCCGCATGTGATGATCAATGGTGGAATAGATTCTGTATTGTGCATGAAGTTAAAATAGTGTGTGATCAGGAGAATCTTGGATATATAACACATAATTTATATAATTTCTACATGGAGTTCTAGTTGGCCCACACAAATCTGCATGAATGATTTCCAAAGGTTTTGTTGTTGAGAACTCCTTAGTTTTGTAGCTAGTTCTGGTTTGCTTTCCATGTTAGCATGGGCCACATACAACTTGATTTGGTTTGCACATTTTTGGAATATCCCTTACTGCATTAATTTTGCTAATGTTGACTAGGTTATCAAAACTTGTATGCCCCAATCGCTTGTGCCATAACCAACTTTCATCTGTTTGACTTAAGTAACATTTATCTTCTTGGATTTTACTGAGAATGTAAACATTTTCTGGTGTTCTTACTCCTTTCACCACAAGCTCTCCTGAGGACGAGTCTCTTATTTCATAATTTTTTGTACTAAAGACAACATTATGTCCTTGGTCACAAATCTGGCTGACACTTAAGAGATTGTGTTTGAGCCCTTCTACTAGCAAGGTATTTTGAGCCTTTCCTAGTCCATTGACAAGGGTAGCAGTCCCTTTTCCAGTGATTTTAGCAGATCCACTTCCAAAGGATACATTTCCATTTTTCTTGTTCAATGAGATAAACTTCTTTTGGTCACCTGTCATATGTCTTGAGCATCCACTATCCATGAACCAATGATTTTCTTCACTATGAGCACATAGAGCTAGGCCACATTTATCAGTTTTGAGATTTACGTTTTTAGCTTTCTCCCTTTTGAGAGGGCAATTTTGTTCATTATGATCATAATTATCACATAATGAGCAAGACGGATCAAACTTAGCCAAAGGATCAAAGGAATTGTAAGTTTTTATTTGTCCTTGCTCTTTAGGACCATGTAGTTGGTTTGTTTGATCATTCAATCTTGGTGCTTCATTCCTATGAGCCTTGCAATGCTTAGCTTGATGCCCAAAGTTTTTACAATTGTAACAATGCCCAAGAAAAATAGTTTGATACCTATTGTAGTATCCATAGCTTGAACCAACATTCTTCCTTGGAGTTGCTCTTTCTTCAATTCTTGGTTTTGAGATGGGACTTTGTTCCTGACGAGATGACTTTTCTTCTTTTGGATGGCAAGAGAGTACATCAACATAACTTCTGGCATTATTCTTTGTACTTGATGATTCTCCTTTGAAACCAATTCCAGACTTGTCATGTTGAGGTTTTTGAGTATTAAAAATGTTGTCAAGAGCTAGAGAGCTTTGCCAACTCCTTTTAACTTGCTCTAATTCCTTTCTTAGAGATATTATTTCAGCTTCACGTTTTTCACAGATATCATCTTTCTCTTTTAGCTTAATGTTCAAGAAGTCTTCCCTTCTTTTTGCTTCCTCTCTTTCTATTTTGAGAGAAATTATCTTCTTTTGTAGATTCTCATTTTCTTCAATGGCACTCATTAGCAAACTATCCATGTTTCTTTCATCTTCTAGTTCTGAGTCATCATCATTTGTAAATGCCATGAATAATGTTTCTTTGCTTCCAACATAATTACTTTCCTCATCTGATTCATCATCACTTTCTTTGAAATGACGCACATTTCTAGTTGATTTCTTTTTTATGACTACAAATTCATCTTCATCAGACTCATCTTGTTTGGAGAAGAAGTTCTTCTTATTAAACCCTTTCTTTTTGTACATCATTCTTTTAGAGTCATTTTCATCATCACTATCATGTTTATGAGGACATTTTGCAACATAATGACCTATTCTTCCACAATTGAAACAAATAAGAGGGTACTTACCTTTTAGCTTAGATCCCCTTTTTAGTCTTCATACAAATTGAGCTAACTCATTTTCAGTATCAGATTCATCGTTGTTGCAATTCCATCCTTTTCCTTCTTTTGTAGATCTTGAGGCTTTGAAAGCTGCTTCTTTGAAATTTGGGCTCCCTTTCCTCATCTCATAGGCAATAAGAATTCCATGAAGTTCATCCATCTTGAGAGTATCTAGGTCCTTCATTTCTTCTATGGCACTTACTTTGGAGTCAAATCTGTTAGGAAGCGATCTCAGGATTTTTTGAACAATGGTGCTTTCTTCAATATTTTCTCCTAGTCCTTTAAGAGAGTTAACCACTTCAGCTACTCAGAGGAAGTATGATGCAATATCTTCTTCATCATCCATTTTCAGACTCTCGAATTGTATTCTATAGGTTTGAATCTTTGCCTTCTTAACTTTGGAGTCCCCATCATATAGAGAAACCAACTTATCCCATACTTCTTTGGCTGAGTCACAATTCATGACTTTCGTAAATTCGGAATCGGTAATTCCACTAGTGATGGAATTTAAAGCTTTGGAATTAGCAATGTAGACTCTTCTTTCATCTTGATCAGTTGGAATACTGGCGGGAGCTTTGTACCCATCCAAAACAGAGTGCCATACTTCAGGACCAAGAGACATTAGATAGCAGGACATCCTCTTTTTCCAAAAACTAAAATTTGTTCCATCAAAGATAGGCAGTTTCCTTGTTGCTTCCATGTTCTTCATTGTGCCTAAGAATCCTTCTTCCAGCTGTTAGGCTGATAATGAAGAAGCTGGCTCTGAAACTAATTGTTGGAAATACTGAGAGGGGGGTGAATCAATATTTCTTTTAATTGTTAATTTTTGCCAATTATATTCTTCGCAATTAAAAACAGAGAGGTGTATAATAATAATATTATTAAGGATTAATAAGAACTTCAGTCCTTTTTCAAATAATTGAGTACAATAGATGTGTGAGGGCACCAACCCTTCAATGAATTAGGCACCAACCTGATGCCAAGCACCAGCTTGGACTTTGATGAGGCTTCGACCTCTCGGGCTTCGACCCTATATTCTCAAGGCACCAACCTTGTGTTTAGGAGCTCCTACCCCAAGGACACCAATCCTTCTTCGCTTCTTTATTGATTCTGCACCAAATTTTGCACCAAGAGTTCTCCACCACAATTCACTAATACTTTTGCACTATTTACTTAGCAATAAGCGTTATTTATTATGCATCATTCCTCATCACCAAATCTACCCAATGCTTCTGCACCATACTGCACCAGAATTTCTGAAACAAGTCTCCACAGGTTACTGTTTGAGCTCTCAATAGTCTGTCAACTTATTCAAGCACAAGTCCGAACCATTTTTAGTAAACTGAGTTATCACAAGAATCTGATCACAAGTTGAAGTCCCTTTTTCCAGGCTTGAGAAACTTCTGGTATATGTTCGTCTTTTTCCAGGTCCGAGCTTGAAGAGGATTGTGCTACTAATCCAAGGTTCCTTGCAATGGAGGTTGTCCAAGTGATGAGCTACTACAAGTGAATACTTCGCAGTGTCACAGGTCCAGGCCGAGGGAGATCCAGGCTACAAAAGGTGACAGTCCACCACAAATATATCCAAGGTTTTGGCCTCCCACAGGTGACTATCAAGGGTGTAGAACGAAAGTGAGATGACTGTCCTAAAAACCAAAACTATGCCTCCAAGAGACTAATCACAGACCAAGCTTAAGTTAGCCTCAAATAGGTGACTTTCCTTCAAATCCGAGCCCTAAAATTTTGGGATGATAAGTCTAAAATACAGCAAGAGATGGTAGGTCTAAGGTGTATACATTCCAATAATTTCTTGATGTTCTAAACCCAAACAAAATTATCTATACCTTATCTCCTGCTCCTTTTCTCCCTTTTGTTCATGAGTTGTGAATAGTGATAATATTTTCTGTGGTGATAACTGAAATTAATAATGGAGAATGGAGTCCTAACATTGTATATATAATGTTTTTATTAATGCTAAACGAAAAGACATGTCTCCACAAGTAGGCCGACATGGGAGGCTAGCACAGGTCGGCTCACAGACAAGAACAAATTATTCTAAACTTAAAAAATTGATAACTTTCAAACAACTTGGAGATTTTGGCTGAGTAATAGCTCGTCGGAAAGCTAAAATTATGATTTATAATATGGTATAGGTTTCATGTTCAAATTCATCCTTTCAAAGGCAGAAATATGTTTTTTGAGTGATTGGTCAATAAATGGTGCAGAAAAAATAGAGGACAGCGGATGGGCTTCTTCATTGTTTGCCTTCATCATGGGATCAACATGTCATCATCTAGCATATTAACATCAATGACAAATTCGATTAAATATGCATATGTTATTATGTGTTATTCTTATTTGAGATCAATGAGCACAATTTATGATTTGATGTGTGATTTATGACTGATTTTTCATGGTTTCATTATGGTTAAATGTTGGTTGCATGCATCGTATATTTCCTAGTATATGATTTACTCTTGTTATTAATCTTGTTCATGATTTGACAAGTTATTGAATGGTTTATATGAATGCATGTTACAATCCTCATTTTTAGAACTAAGTATGAGAGGGAAGTGAGCCTTCTGGATGATTCTCTGATGAAATTAATGAAACATTAAATTGATATGCATTCATGACCTACAAGTGTTATGTTTACCAAGCACTTGTATAAATTTTTATCATGTATTTGAAAATTTTGAGCAGGAACAAAGCCAGGAACAGAGAATGAAGACTCCTACATGTGGTTGAGAGAGTCCTATAAAGTTTTGGGTAGTTGGCTTGTCGGCTAGCCTTGAAAATCTAGAACAAAGTCTCTAGCCCCAGGCACAAAAAAAATAAATCTCAACTATAGCCTCATAGAGGATGTGTTGTGCATGCAGATGGAGGCCTATGGCCACATAGACTGGCCTTAATGCATGCATATGCATTGTAAATTCAAGTTGAAAGTGGTTCAAGCTCAGAGGAAGGGTCACCAATAGAATTGCTTGATAACTGGATGATCATGTGACTCTGGATGGTTTTAGTAAGTTGACAAGTGGGCCCAATTTGCATAATGTAATCTTTGAGGTCAAGTCATGCATAGTAACTCTTAGCTCGTGTTTATGCTGGTGAGCTTGTAAAAGTGGGTAAATGTGGGGTGGGGTGTTACATAGTGGTATCAGAGAAGGTTCACAACATTGGACCTCGAGGTAAAAGAAGATTGTTGTGCATATCTATATGCACATGTCTATATGGTTATTGCGCATGAATATGTGTTTATCATCCATGCATGGAAGTTGTATTAATTTTGTTCTTGTATCTTGATTCATGCATGTAATAGTATTGTATTGATATTATTATGCATTATGTTAATATGAATTGGCCTGTGCAAATGCAATAGACTCATCATTAGTAAGTTGAGGCAATTCTTTGATTATGCATTTTATATTATCTAACAATGATATATCGTAGGAAAATAGAAGGCCAA
The DNA here is from genome assembly GCA_034641835.2 of Pinus albicaulis. Classification (NCBI taxonomy): domain Eukaryota; kingdom Viridiplantae; phylum Streptophyta; class Pinopsida; order Pinales; family Pinaceae; genus Pinus; species Pinus albicaulis. The sequence continues at coordinate 132,972,577 of CM076582.1, read as the reverse complement.
GAGATGAAGAGAATAATAGTCGAGTACAATTAATATGAATCCTTGTATAGGTCGAAAGATACATTAGTGGGTTGAGAGAAATCATTTGAACAAAAGGGAGGGGGAGACTCTCCTGATATAACAGATACATTGAGAGGCTTGAAGGTAGATATCATAAGTTTTAAATAAAATAATGGGCGGTTTATTGAAGCACATAAAAGGCTTGTGAAATCTCAAGAAAAACAAGTTGAGGTTAATGTGGTTATTCTTCAGATACTTTCAGATCTATAGAAGCGAGGACAATTGGGGATAAATCATGGAGACAGACAGGAAGAAAAGACTAATGGTTTAGATGGAATTTGGTCTCATAAATGGTACATGATGGATAGGGATGATAAAGTAAAGGTGGAAAATTATTGGATACACCTGAGAGGAGGGATAATACTCATGGATTTTATTGTAGCTATGATTCTAGGAGGCATCATCACCATCACTTCCAGCATCATTATATGAGGAGTGAGAAGGGGTATTTTCCAGAAGAATTCAAGAAATCTAAGCCTCCTACTTTGATTGTGAGATGACTAAATCAGAAGATGCATAAACATGGCTACTTGGAATGAGGAAATTATTCAAGATTCATGATTACTCAGAGAACATGAAAGCCAAGATAACTACCTTCAGTCTTAAAGAAAAAGTAGATATATGGTGGGAAGATGTTAAGAATGTTAGAGGAATCCAAGAAGAGCATCTGATTTGGGAAGAATTTGAAAGAATCTTTAGGAAGAAGTACCTATATGAGAGGTATTGTGATGGAAAGGCCAAGGAATTTTATGAACTCAATGTGGGTTCCATGAAAGATGAAGAATATACAACTAGATTTATGGAGCTGTTGAGATATGTACCCTATCTCAAGGATGAGAAATCAAAGATCCAAAGGTTCATCAATAGATTGCCATTATCATTCAAAGACCAAATTAAGTTTGATGAGCCTCAATCATTGAAGGAAGCCATTAGGAAGCTGAAACATTGTTATGAGCATTAAAAGTGAAAGCCCGAGTTCAAGCGTGATTGGAAAGGTAGCAAGAAGAATAAAGGAAAATGAACCAATAAGTGAGGAAGATCTAAGGATGCAGGTGACAAATAAAAATATGGCCTCTCATAATAAGTTCAATGCAATTGAAGAAGGACATAGGTCTCAGCTTGTGGAGTATGAAAATAAAGCAAATGGAAGAGAACCATTGAAGTGTTTGATTTTTGGTAGATATCATCGCAAGAAGGATTTTCCATTGTATTAGGGTGGCAGGCCTCATATCTATGATGCTCAAGAAGTGCAGAAAACTGGGGATGTAGGTCAGATAATTCCCTGAATCTACGAAAGAATTTATAATAGGAAACCAAACCACCAACCATCCATTATTGAGATGGAAGGTAAGATTTGTGATCGATTTTTTTCTATTTTTATTGATCCAAGGTCAAATTATAGATATATTAGTCCTGACCTGGTGGATCTATGCCATTTGAATAAATAAGTGCATGCAAAACCTTGGTTGGTGCAGTTGGCTATAGGGACTAGGAGAATAATTCACCATTGGGTGAAGTCTTGTGCATTGGAGCTTAATGGCATGCCTATAATGGAAAAACTGAATTTTCTTCCTTTGGGTTCATATAACATGATTTTGGGCATGTATTTATTGTTTATTCATAGGTCCATGTAGATTTTTATGACAAGGCCATTGAGTTCCTGGAAGAGGATGCAGAAAATATAGCCTTGTAGGGAAAGAAGAAGCCTACATCAATGAGGATGGTTACAACTATGAAAGATGAGTGCAACTATATAAAATGATGTGTATTGTTTGAAATACATATTTCTAGTAACAAAGGGAAGGATGATGAGGATGATGAATTCCCAAGGAGGTATCCTATCTTGGAACAATTTTAGGATGTGTTTACTGCAAATATTCCAGAGTTTACTCCTCATAGAGAGGTGGATTTCTCTATTGAGTTGATGCTAGGAGAAACACCATTATCTAAGTCGCCATACATGATGCACATGGAAAATTTTAAGGATGGAAGTTTATCTTAAATTTTTTAAACCTTGGCGAATCTTACTGGTCCCTAATATGTAAATTGTAAAAAAAATGATGATATTTTTGTAAAAATATTTAGGTTTCTTATTATTTTTTATGTATATATAAAATTTTGGCGATTTTTAGGGAAAAATAATTTTATACTATAAAATTTGGGCGAATCAATTTTCAAAAATATGGAAATTGGTGAATCCTTTTTTTTGAAAAAACATGGAAAATTAGCCCACCTGCGAATATTAGCCCCTAAAAGTTTTGCACACCCGAGTTGTTAGAATTGAAGTTGCAACTTAAAGAGATGCTTGATAAGGGATACATAAGGCCAAGTGTGCCTCCTTGGGGAGCACCAATGTTGTTTGTAAAGAAAAAGAATGATAAACTCGGATTGTGCATTGATTAAAATCAATTGAAAAAGGTGACTATCAAGGAGAGATATCCATTACCTCAGATTAATGATTTGTTTGATCGACTGAAGGGAGTTACATTATTTTCGAAGATTTATTTGAGATCAGGATATCATTAGGTGTGCATTAAAGAAGAATACATCTACAACAGTACATTTCGTACAAGGTAAGGACATTATGAGTATATAATGGTTCCTTTTGGTCTTATCAATGCTCTATCCACCTTCATGTGTTTGATGAATAATGTGTTGCACCCTTATCTGGATAAGTTTGTGATAGTATTTGTTGATGATATATTGGTATATTCAAAGAATGAAGAGGAGCATTTAGAGCACCTAGAAACAATGTTGAGATGGTTGAGAGAGCATAAGTTGCATAACAAGCTTAGAAAATGTAGCTTCTTTCAGTCTTAGATTCATTACTTGGGACATGTTTTTTATAAGGAGGGGATAATAGTGGATCCAGAAAATATTAGGGCTATCATGGAGTGGCTAGCTCTGAAGAATGTGTATGAGGTCATATCATTCATGAGACTAGCAGGTTATTATAAGATTTTTATCAGAAACTTCTCTAAGATTGGATATCCTATTACATCCTTGCAGAGAAAGGGAATGAATTTTGAATGTATCGATGAGTGTGAAACTAGATTTGATTAGTTGAAGCTATTGTTGTACAATGCTCCCGTTTTGAATATTGTAGATCCTAATAAGGAGTTTGTGGTTTGTACAAATGCATGTAAGGAAGGACTTGGTGGAGTCTTGATGCAGGAAGGGCGGATGGTTTTATATGAATCAAGGAAGTTGAATGAGAACTGGCATAATTATGTGACTCATGATATTGAGTTGGAAGCTATCATTCATGCACTGAAGATGTGGAGACATTATCTCCTTGGTAGGAGGTTCATTTTGATGAGTGATCATAGTGGACTAAGATACTTCTTTGACCAACCCAATTTGAATGCAAGGCAAGCTAGGTGGTTGATACACTTAGTGAGTTTGATTTTGAGATCAGGTACATTAAAGGCAAGGAGAACTAGGTTGTGGATGCTCTCAAAATGAGAGTGCAGGTGAATCACATTTCAATTGTGAGCTCTTATGGGACAAATTTGTAAGAGCGGATCTTGTGTGCAGGGCAACATGATGATAGGTACCAACAATTGAAGCAGATATTGCAAAAATAAAGTGAGGGTGACAAGGAGGAGGAGTATCACCTCACAACAAATGGCTTGGTTAGATTTAGGATCAGGATTGATGTGCCTGAAAACCATGAATTAAAGAAGCTTATCTTGAGAGAGTTTCATGTCAAGCCATATTTAGGCCACCGAGGATACCATAAGACTTTGATGACTGCCAAAAAATTAAACTATTGGCCTGATTTGAAGAAAGTGGTGGCTGAGTTTTTTGTTAAGTACTTGGATTACCAACAGGTGAAATTTGAATGTGAGCATCCAAATGGTTTGTTGCAACCTATTCCAATTCCATAATGGAAATGGGAGGTCAATTCCATGGATTTCATTACAAGGTTGGAGATGGCACAAAGGCAGCATGAATCCATCATGGTTGTGGTTGAAAGTTTGATCAATGTAGCTCACTTCATTGTAGTAAAGTATACTAATTCAACTAGTGAAGTAGGCCAAATATTCATTAGGGAGATAGTGAGGTTGCATTGAGTTCCCAAGAGGATTATATTAGATAGAGATTCCAAGTTCACTTCTAGGTTTTGGAAGGATTTGTTTGCAGGCTTGGGGAAAAATCTAGCTTTCAGTACAACTTATCATCTGTATACATATGGGCAGACAGAGAGGATTAACAAGATCCTTGAGGATAAGTTGAGGATGTATGTCATGCATAAAAAAGGAAGTGGGGGGAGTATCTTCCATTGGTGGAGTTTTCTTATAATAATGGGTATCAAGGATCCTTGAATATGAGTCCATTTGAGCCTCTCTATGGGAGGAGTTGTAATACTCCTATGAGCTGGAGTGATACAATGAGTAGGGTGTTGATTGGACTAGATATGTTGACAGAGAGGGAGCAGGAAGTGCAGGTTATTAAAAGGAATTTGAAGGCAACACATGACATGTAGAAGAGCTATGAGGATCAACATAGGGTATTCAAGGAGTTTCAGGTTGGGGAGCATGTGTAATTGCGTATCAATCCCAATAAGAGCTCCTTGAATATTGGGTCATGTGCCAAGTTGGCACCTGGGTATTGCGGGCCTTTTGAGATCCTTGAGAGTATTGGACTAGTGGTATACAAACTCGATTTTCCCTCATCAATGAAAATCCATGATGTTTTCCATGTTTAATTACTTAAAGGATATGTACATGATGTTGATCATGTGATTTATTTTTCTATATAGAAGGTGGAACCAAAAAGAGAGTTCTAGCCAGAGCCTCAGTGCATCCTACAATGAAAGAATCTCATGCTTTGGAACCAGAAAATAGAGCAACTGCAATGGAAGCACTTTGGTCTTGATGAAGCTACATGGGAGATGGTTGATCAAATGCAGACCTTATATCCTTCTTTATTTGATGGTTAAAGAAAGTGTGCTTAGTATATATGTGTGTGTGTGTGTGTGTGTGTGTGTGTGTGATGGTAAATACTGCATCAAATTGTGTTTATAAAGCTCCAATAAGCTATATGTTAGTCATTTCAATAGTTTTTCATTGTAAATACCACATTGAGCTGGGTTATAAAGCTCCGTAAGCAGTATGTTTGTCAGGTTCAATATTTTTTCTTGTCACAAGTGTCATAGAACATCGAGGATGATGTTCCCCCAAGGGGTAGAGGTTTTAAAAGCCCCGAGTTAAGTTTCCATGTAATAAAAGGGACATTATAAAGGAAAATATAAAATTAAGGTCATGGGACACATATTCCAAGTTGAATGAAGGGAAAAACATTACATTGGAAATCACTTGTGGTTAATTTTTTCTTGGATATGGAAATTGGCACTGACAAGATGAAAAAGGAAATAAATGACAATTAATACAAGAAAGAAAGGAAAATAAGAGAAAAGGAAGATGAAGATATAATAATATGCATGCAAGGGAAAATGAAGAAAAATGAAAAGAAAAAGAAAGGAAAAAGGAGAGAGAAAAATCATTCATACATTGATGATTCACTTGGGAGAGGAGAAAGAGAGAAAAACTACAACAAGGGAGAGAGAACTTGGATACAAGGAAGACACAAGCAAGAAAAAAACAAGCAAGGGAATGAAAGAGGAAAGTTGGACAACAATAATCCAGGGAAAAAATAAAGCATAGAAAGAGCCATCAATAAGAGGATTTTGTAGGTAACAGGTTGCATGTGTGTTTATCTTGCTGGGATTTGAATGCAATTTTCATGCATTTAGTTTATTTGTCATTTAATTGTCATTGGAATGGGATTTATTTAGATTGACAGTGGTGTGCAACCTTGCCTTTTCCATTTCATAGATAGAAATGGTGTAGTGGGTTCCCATTTTTGGTTGAGCTTTGGATTGCCAGTAGATTTTGGATCCGGTTGAGGCAGTCTCAGAAAATCCCAAGGGTTCAAGGTGGAGATGGTTTTCTCTAGGAAGCCCTTAACAGGTGGGCGGAGAAAAGAAAATTCCTCTGGGCATGGTGAATAAATTTTGAGGCATCCAAGTTTGTTTTGGTTTTGGTGATTTATGGACCGGTCTAGGTGAAATCACTGTGGTTGAAGTTGGAGGTGGTTTAACCTCTAGATTCTGTAAGAGCCCTAGAAAAAATTCCATGTAATAAAAGTTAATAATGGAAAATAATGACCAAGGTCATGGGATACGTATTCCAAGCTGAATGTTGGGAAAAACATCCTAGTGCGAGTGTTCATATGGTTTATTATGGCTATGAAAATTGGTAAAGTAAATGTCTAAGGTAATGTTTATTGGCATTTATTTATAAAAATAATGGAAACTAGGAGAAAGGGGAGGTTAAAGGTCACATGTTGCATCTTAGGAGGAAAATGAAGGAAAATAATGGAAAATTGAAGAAATTCAAGGTCTCATTAATAAAAAGGCTTATGAGGATCAATCCAAAGAATTTTTTCAGTTCAATTTGGGAGCTCTCAACCTATTCTCTCTCTCTCTCTCTCTCTCTCATACTCTTGGATACTTAGAGTTTCTTTGAGCACTCTTGTAGAGTGTGGCATAATTGGAGTTTTGGAGCAAGAAGGAAAAGGAGGAGCAGGAAAGAACAAGAGGACATCGAGATCAACAACTACATCATATTTTGTTTGCAAGTACCAAGTTACATGTATGTTTTCCTCACTAGTTTGAGCATGCATGGCATATACATGTGGTTTATTGGCTATGATATGTCATTGGCATGGAGGATTTCCTAGATTGAAAATGGATTTTTCTAGCCTTGCCATTTCTTGGATATCCATGGTATTTTGTGTTCATTTCATTGTTTGTTTTTCCGGTTGGTTCTCATGTTCCTTTAGCTGTGGGTTGAGTTACTAGTTCCTGGAGCCTTGGTTGGACAAATGATCTGGATCCCTGTAAAAAAATGGGTTGAGTTACTATTCCTAGATACTTGGTTGGAAAAACGCTCTGGAGCCATTGGTGGGTTGAGTTACTAGTCTTGGAGCCTTGGTTGATAAAATTTTTGGAGCCCAACAACAGGTGTGAGTTGAGTTACTAGTCTTGGAGCCTTAGTTGGAACAAACACTTTGGAAAACTTGGGTGGAGACCAATCTGGTGATGGTTTTGATGTCTGACTGTGAGGTGGAATCATTTGTTGAGGGTTGAGGTATTTTGGCCTTTGGAAACCCTGGTTTGTTTTTGATTGAGGTGTTTTGTGAGATCCCACATTCATGCTTGGAATATGGCACGTGGGTGACTAACTGAAGAGAGATTTGGCTCAACCATTTCTATGGTCGGGAGGAACATGGAAGTACCAGCCTTGGTTTCATTTTTCTTATGGAAATAAGATTTATTTTCCTCTTGTATTGATGGGTAAATATGCTTGTTATTACATGTCTTATATGCTTGTTCTATGCTTGTCATTTATTTTCTTTATATGCTGGTTATGATTTTGTTCTATGTCAGTAATGATGTATGGCTCTCATCATGTTTTGATTTGTAAATGAATGAATAATGTATCTATGACCAAATATGTGATAATGTAGTTAATGTGACAGGGAAATAATGCTTCTTAGCGATTCTTAGAGAAGTATGAGACCCCCATGCTCAGATATGTTCTTAAACCTATAGATTACATATTTGTGACAGGTTTGACGAAATGACTGTCATGTCTAGTAGGTGTCCAATCAAGTATTTGTTCAAGTGTTTGCTTTGAAATCATTATTCCACTTTTATCTTTCAATTATGAAAGTGTCATGGAGTTCTGGGTAGTGACCTGAGCTCTAGGCCTAAAAAGGTGGCACAAAAATTGGGGTCGTAGGCTCAGAACTACTGGGAAAATTCCCTAGTCTTATGCATACCCATGTTGTGCGTGCAACTGTAGGCTTCCAGTCACACTCTTTCCCATGTCAAGAGATTGACTAGGGGATTGATGCATGAAAACGTCAGGTTGAATTAGGGGCTAGCCTCCTGGAAGGTAGGGATGACTCCTGGGTGTCTTGTAGCATGTGAAGAAGGTTTATGTTGTGGTGTGGTGTCAGTTCTACTACCTTAAGGTGTCCTAGGAGGTTGAATAAAATCATAGTAACTCTTCGTCACATGTTTACCTCGGTTGACCGGTTACTTGAGTAAATGTGGGAGTAGGGTGTTACAGAGTTGTATCAGAGTATGGTTCATCCCTCAGACTGGATGGGTGTTGTTTTGGTCATGAATTCATGTTGGTTGCATATGTGTTCCTTATACTTGCGGTCTATGTGCTTGTTGCATCCAGATGATGTTGGTCATGGTTGCAATGATGTTTCTGCGTGAATGTTGAAGGTGTTGTCATGAGTGTATGACTGGTTATGTGTTATTTATACATGTCAGGTGCTCACGTATTATCAATATACATTGGCAGGTTGTTGTTGTCATACATGAGGTCATGGTATGTGTAGTTGATATGGTCATGCATTGACGACTGGAATCTAGCTAGAATGATGTCTATATGTTGATATATACCTATTTGTATATGTCTACATGCTGTTATGATTATGTATATACATGTATTACTCTGATTGGTTTGTCTTGCATGTGAGATATCCTCCCCGAATTAAGCTAAGGTACGTTGGTTTATTGTGATTTAATTTAGTTGACATGAGATTCCTTGCATGAAGAAATAAAATATGACTAGCAAGATGGTAGACTACATAGATTCTCCTATGAATCAGATGAGAAACATGATGTTGGGAACTCTTCTAGCTTAGCAGATACCTTGATATGTTTGAAGGAAGAAATAAGGAGTTGTAAAGTAGATAATGATAGAATCATACAGACACAGGAGAAACAAATAGAAGTTAATGCGGTAATTCTTCCAAGTTTGTCAAAATTTCAACGACATGTACCACTTTAAATTAGTTATGGACAGGAGGATGGGACTAATGGGGCATATGGTAGTAGGTATCATGGTGGTCACAGGTCAGATGGAGATGACACGATCAAATATGGCATGTTGTTGGACACTCTTGATAGGAGAGGTGAAAAATACAAGTACTATTCTTGTTTTGGTTCTAACAGGCACTATGATCGTCATCATTATCATCCTTACAAGGGGAGGGAGAGGGGATATTTTCCAGATGAGTTTAATAAATAAAAATAACCTACATTTGATGGGGAAATGAGTAAATCATAGGATGCAAAAGCATGGTTGCTTGGTATGAGGAAGTTCTTCAAGTTGCATTATTACTCAGAAAACATGAAAGCCATAATAGCTACATTCAACCTCAAAGGTAAAGAAAATATTTGGTGGGAATATATGAAGAATATCAGGAATATTTATGAGGAGGAATTGAATTGGAGAAAATTTGAGCGACTATTTCGAAAGAAGTATTTATCAGAGAGATATTATGATGACAAGACAAAAGAATTTTATGAACTAAAGATGGGATCTATGACTGATGAGGAGTACACTAGAAAAAATATAGAGTTGTTGAGGTATGTGCCTTACCTCAAGGAGGAGAAGAAAAATATTCAAAGATTCATTAGTGGGTTTCTGATATCATTCAAAGACAGGATTGAGTTTGATGAACCTAGATCAATGGAGGAGGCCATTCAGAAGCTAAATCATTGTTACAAGCAATCAAAGCTCATATCTGAGACTAAGAAAGATTGGAAGGGTAATGCTAAGAGTAAAGGAAAATGGGACAAGAATCAAGCAAGACCTCAGGATACAGGTAACAAAGAGGACGTTGCACCACCTAAGAATTTCAATACATCTGGCAGAGGACAAATACTTCGGTCTGATGAGTAGAATAAGAGCGAAAATAGGGAGTCTGCTTAGTGTTGGACTTGTGGAAGAGATTATCGTAGTAGAGATTGTCCACAAAATAGGGGTGGTAGATTACAGATCTACATTTCTCAGGAGGCACATACAATGGGATATGTTGGACAGAGTATTCCCAGGATCTATGCAGTGTTGGATAACAGGCAGGAAAATCACCAGGCATATATTATTGAGATGGATGATAAGCTTTGTGATCAAGTTGTTTCTATTTTGATTGACCTTAGATATAATTATAATTATTTTAATCTTGACCTGGTGGATAAGTGTGGTTTGAAAAAGGAAGTGCATGCAAAATATTGGTTAGTGTAGTTGGCTACAAGTATCAACAAGCGAGTTCATCATTGGGTAAGAGATTGTGCATTTGAGTTGAATGGTATGTCTACCTCTGCACATATGAACGTATTTTCGTTGGGATAGTATAAAATTATTTTGGGTATGGATTGGTTGTATATTCATAGGACCAAGGTGGAATGTTATGACAAGGCTATTGAGTTCTTGCATGACAATGGGGAACAAAGAGTCTTGCGAGGTAAGAAGAAAGCAATATCAATTAGGATCGTGACAACTATGCAGGCCAAGTGTAGTCACAGGAAAGAGTGTTTTTTATTTTCAGTGCATATTTCTAGTGACAAAGGTAAGGAATTTGAGGATGCAAATGTGTTAAGCAGGTACCCGGTTATACAAAATTTTTAGGATGTATTTACCGCAGAGATTTCAGAGTTTCCACCTCACAAGGAAGTATAATTTTCTATTGATTTGGTGCTAGGGGCAGTGCCAACATCTAAGGCACCTTACAAGATGAGCACACTGGAGTTGGTAGAGTTGAATTTGTAGTTGAAGGAAATACCGGAAAAGGGATACATTAGGCCAAGTGTATCACCATGGGGCGCACCAATATTGTTTGTGAAGAAAAAGTATGGTACCCTCAAGTTATGCATTGATTACATACATTTGAGCAAGGTGACCATAAAGAACAGGTATCCATTGCCAAGGATTGATGATTGTTCAATCAGTTGAAGGGAACAATAGTGTTCTCGAAGATTTATCTGAGATCCAGATATCATCAGGTACACATTAAAGAATAAGACATATACAAGACAAACTTTCCAGACCAGGTACAAACATTATGAGTTTTTTGTATTTCCATTTGGTTTTACTAATGATCCAGATACCATTATGTGCTTGATGAATAGTGTGTTACATCCTTATCTGGATAATTTTGTTATTGTATTCATTGATGATATATTGGTATATTATAAAAATGAAGAAGAGCATGGCGAACACTTAAAAGAAATATTGAGATTGTTGAGAGAGCATCAGTTGTATGCTAATCTCAACAAGTGAAATTTCTTTCAGACATAGGTACATTACTTGGGACATGTGGTTTCCAAGGAAGGCATAATAGTAGATTCAGAAAAGGTAAGAGCTATCATGGAATGGGAAGCTCCTAGGAATGTGGATGAGGTAAGATCCTTCATGGGGTTAGCAGGTTATTACAGGAGGTTCATCAAGAAATTCTCATAGATTTCTTATCCTATCACATCATTGCAAAGGAAAGGTAATAAGTTCGAATGGACAGAAGAATGTGCATCCAATTTTGAGAAATTAAATTAGTTTTAACATATGCTACAATGTTAAATATCGTCGATCCAGACAAAGAGTTTGTGGTATGTACAGATGCTTTCAATAGAGGGATTGGTGGAGTCCTTATGGAGTAAGGACATGTGGTATGTTACGAGTCACATAAACTAATGAGCACGAGTAGAACTATCTGACACATGATCTTGAGTTGGCAGTGATAATTCATGCATTGAAGATGTGGAGGCACTATCTTCTTGGCATGAGGTTTGTATTGATGATTGATCATAGTGGGTTGAGATATTTGTTTGACTAACTGAATCTGAACACCGGACAAGCTAGATGGTTGGCCACGATCAGTGAGTTCGACTTTGAGATCATGTATATTAAAGTTAAAGAGAGCAAGGTTGAAAATTCTCTTAGCAGGCGGATACATGTGAATAATGTAAAAAATATGAGTTCCTATGGGAAAAATCTACATGATAGGATCTTGCTGGCAGGTCAACAAGATGTCAGGTATATGAAGCTTAGGCATATATTGCGGTATAATACAGGTACAACTATAGGTACATGTGAAGGAGCCCAGGATGTGGACTATTATCTCACATCAGATGGCTTGATCAGGTTTAGAGACAGGACATATGTTCAGACAATAGTGAACTCAAGAAGGTGATCTTGAGGGAGTTTCATGTGAAACCATATTCAAGTCACCCAGGCTATCAAAAGATGCTGACAACAGTAAATAAGTTTTACAATTGGCCAAATTTGAAGAGAGATGTAGCATAGTTTGTGGCTAGGTGCTTCGATTGTCAACAGGTCAAAGAAATTTAAGTGTAAGCATCTAGGTGGATTACTACAATCGATTCTGATTCCATAGTGGAAATGGGAGGTCATTTCCCGGTGGAATTTATCACAGGTTTACCGAATACATCTAGAAAACATGATTCCATCATGGTTGTGGTGGAAAGGTTGATCACAGTAGCACACTTCATTCCAGTGAAGTATACATACTCAACGAATGATGTAACATAGGTCTTCATCAGGGATGTGGTCAGATTGCATGGTGTTCCATAGAATATTGTGTTAGACATGCATATGAAGTTCACTTCCAAGTTTTGGAAGGAGTCGTTTGTAGGTTTGGGAACAAATTTGGCATTCAGTACAACTTATCATCCAAAAACATATGGACAAATAGAGAGGGTCAACATGATATTGGAGGATATGTTAAGGATGTATGCGATGCATCAAAAATGAAAGTGGGAAGAGTATCTTCAACTGGTAGAGTTCACTTACAACAATGGGTACCAAGAATCATTGAGGATGAGTCCGTTTGAAGTCTTGTATGGGCGGAGTTGAAATACTCCCATCAGTTGGAGTGATCCAGTTAACAGCGTGTTCATTGGACCAGACATGTTGGCAAAAATGGAATAGGAAATGAAGGTAATCAAGAAGAATATAAAGGAAACATGGGATAGGTAGAAGAACTATGCATATCGAAATAGGTTGTTTAAGGAGTTTCAGGTTGGGGAACATGTGTACTTGTGCATCAAGCCCAAGAAGAGATATTTGTGGATTGGATCATGTGCCAAGCTGACATATCGATTTTGTGGACCTTTAAGGATTCTTGAGAGGATTGGGCTAGTAGTCTATCGACTTGCACTGCCCCCAATAATTAAATTCCATGATTTTTTCCATGTGTCATTGCTTAAGAAGTATGTTAAAGATGTTTATCATGTGATTGACTTGTCTATATTGTAGGTGGAGCCAAAAGGAGAATTCTAGCCGGAACCTCAGTGCATTTTGCAGGGAAAGATGCTCATTCTCCGGACCCAATAAATCGAGTAGGATAAAGTGCAGTGGAAGCACTTTGGGCTCGATGAAGCTACATGGGAGATGGCAGATCAGATGCAGGCTACGTATCCTTCCTTATTCATTGGTTGAAAGAATGTTTTGGCATGTGTTTTGGTATATGTTGGTATGATGTTTCGGTATATGTACATATGTATATGAATGTAAATACTGCCATGAGCTATATTATAAAGCTCCAATAAGTGGTATGGGTTTCATGTCATTACGATGTTATCATGTTGTCATGTTGGTTTGATTCTCAGTAGGTTGATCATTGTAAATACTGCAATGAGATAAGTTATAAAGCTCCATGGGAAGTATGTTTTTCTATAGCATTCTCATTGGTTGTAGGTGTTGTTAAAAATCGAGGATGAAGTTCCCCCAAAGGGGAGGGTTCTGTAACAACCCTGGTAAAAATTCCATGTAATAAAAGTTTGTAAATAAAAAATAATGACCAAGGCCATGGGACACATATTCCAAGCTAAATGCTGGGAAAAACATCCTAGTGCGGGTGTTCATATGGTTTATTATGGCTATGTAAATTGGCAAAGGAATTGGATAAGGAAATGGCTAAGGCCTTGGAAAGGAAAAGTGGCATTTATTGACATTTATTTATAAAAATAATGGAAAATAGGAGAAAAGGGAGGTGGAAGGTCACAAGTTTCATGTGAGGAGGAAAATGAAAGAAAATAATGGAAAACTAAAGAAATTAGAGGCCTCATTAATAAAAAAGGATTATGAGGATCAGTTCACAGATTTTTTTTAGTTAATTTTTGGAGCTTTCATTATATTCTCTCTCTATCTCATACTATTGGACACTTAGAGTTTCTTGGATTACTCTTGGAGAGTGTGACATACTTGGAGTTTTGGAGCAAGAAGGCAAAGGAAGTAAGGAAAGTGCATGAGGACATCGAGATCATCGGCTATAACAAATTTTTCTTGTAAGTACCGAGTTGCATGTATGTTTTACTCACTAGTTTTGGCATGCATGGAATATTCATGTGGTTTCCTGGTTGTGATCTGTCATTGACATGGTGGATTTCCTGGATTGACAGTGGATTTTTCTAGCCTTGCCATTTCCTGAATAACCATGGTGTTGTGGGTTCATTTCATTGTTTGTTTTTCTGGTTGGTTCTCATGTTCCTCTAGTTGTGGGTTGAGTTACTAGTTCCTGGAGCCTTGATTGGACAAATGCTCTGGAGACCTTGGTGGGTTGAGTTACTAGTCTTGGAGCCTTGGTTGGACAAACACTTTGGAGACCTTGGTGGGTTGAGTTACTAGTCCTGGAGCCTTGGTTGGACAAATTGTCTAGGTCCCAACAACAACTGTGGGTTGAGTTACTAGTCCTGGAGCCTTGGTTGGAACAAACACTCTAGAGCCCCAAAAAACTTGGGTGGAGACCAATCTGGTGATAGTTGTGATGTCCGACTGTGAGGTGGAATCACTGGTTGAAGGTTGAGGTAATTTGACCTCTGTAAGCCCTTGTTTGGTTTTGATTGAGGTTTTTTATGAGATCCCACAATCATTCTTGGAATATGTCACAGGGGTGAATGGAAGAAGAGAGATTTGGCTCAACCATGTCTATTGTCGGGTGGAACTTGGAAGTCCTAGCCTTGGGAGCATTTTTCTTATTAAAATAAGAGTTCTTTTCCTCTTGTATTTATGGGTAAATATGCTTGTTATTACATGGCTTATATGGTTGTTCTTTTATTTTCATTATTTTTGTTTATATGCTGGTTATGGATGTGTTCTATGTCAGTAATGATGTAAGGCTCTCATCATGTTTTTATTTGTAAATGAATGAGTAATGTATCTATGACCAAATATATGATAATGCTATTAATCTGTTGACATAAGAATGCCTCTTAGTGATTCTCAAATAAGTATGAGGCCCCTATTCTCAGATCTGTTTTTTAAACTTGTAGATTACATATTTGTGACATGTTTGATGAAATTCCTGTCATGGCTAGTAAGGGTCCAGTCAAGTCCTTGTTCAAGTGTTTGCTTTTATATCATTATTTTTCTGTTATCTTTCAGTTCTGAAAGTGTTGTGGATTTTAGGGTAGTGACTTGAGCTCTGGGCCTGAAAAATGGCACAAAAATCGAGGTCATAGTCTCAAAACTACTGGGAAAAGTCCCCAGTCGCATGCATACCCATGTTGTGCATACGAATGGGATAATGTTTCTAGTGTCACTCTTGCCTGCGTTCATGGAGAAACTAGGATTGATGGCCAAAGGCTGCCGGGACCAGGCTAGCCTAGAAGGTAGGGATGTCTCCTAGGTGTGTCCCGTAGCATGTGCAAGGTATGTGTCGTGGTGTGGTGTTGGTTCCACTTCCTTAAGGTATTCCAGGGAGGTTGAATCAAATCATAGTAATCCTTTCTTCTGAAGTTTACCCAAAGCTGGTTGGTTACTTGGGTAGATGTTAAAAAGTTACAAATCCCTTGGTTGGTTTTGTTTGGTTTATCCCATGTGATCCCACATTCATGCTTGGAATATGATACGAGGGTGATTAGATGAAAGAAAGATTTGGTTAAGCCCAATTTATGGTCGTGAGGTACGTGGAAGTCCCTGACTTGGTTGACACCATGCATACGTTATTATGTGTTATTATTATTTGAGATCAATGAGCAAAAGTTCTGATTTGATGTGTGATTTATAACTAGTTCGCCATGGTTTCATTCTGGTTAAATGATGGTTACATGCATGGTATATTTCTCAGTATATAATGTTCTCTTTTTATTGATCTTGTTCATGATTTGAAAAGCTATTGAATGATTTACATGAATGCATGTGCTAATCCTCATTGTTACAACTAGGTATGAGAGGGTTGTGGGCATTCTTGATGATTTTGTGATGAAATTAATGAAATAGTAAACATATATGCATTCAATACCTACATGTGTTATGTTTACCAAGTGTTTGTATAAATTTTATCATGTATTTCGTAAGTTTGAGAAAGAACAAAGGAAAGAACATAGAATGGAGACCCTTACAAGTGGTTGAGAGAGTCCTAGAAATTTCTAGGAGGTTATGGGCAGTTGGCCTGTAGGCTAGCCCTGAAAATATGGAACACAATATCTTGCCGCAGAGTGGGAATTTCTTGATAATTGGGTGATCATGTGTCTCTGGATGGTTTCAGTAAAAGTTTGCAAGCGGGCCCCATTTCCATAACGAAATATTGGAGGTCAGGTCATGCATAGTAACTCTCATCTCATGTTTACCCTGGTGAGCTTGTAAAAGAGGGTATGGGGTGGGGTGTTATAGAAAATCAAATGAATAATATAAAAAATATTAAATATTACATCTATATAAGGTTTAAATATAAGAGCCCAAGGAGTTTGCTCAATTAGTTATTACCAACATTGCTCGACATTTGGCTAGTTTCATATTGGCAGGTGCCTAGTTCAAATTCTCCTAGGTGAAGCACACTAGTCTATCCTAACAAATTTACTAGGGATGCCATTCACAAACGTAGGGAAGCATCCTTTGGATTTCTGTGTGGGACTTTCCTTGGAATATATACATGGAATGATAATGAAATGATTAAAGAAGGGAAGTTGAAATACTAAAAGGATTTCATGAATCTTAAATTGGCTAATCAAAACTATTCTCGAACATTATAATTTTAAGGAACAAAACACCTTGTTGTTGATGGGGAAGCCATAGATCATAGGCTTAAATATGGTAAAATCCTTGAAGGATACCCCATGTTAATGTCGTTGGCAATTGAGTTGCCTTCTATTTGGATATTTTCGCTTAAGTAGGAAGATTATGAATTTTTTTTTGGATTTTTTTTTTAGAATAAAATAAATATTACTAAACTCATGATGAATCTCAGAACCTCGACAATAAAACAAAATCTGTTGTTAAACTAATGATACAAATGAAATTAAATCTAAATAACATTTCTTTTTAATATGTGATACTCTTAATAATATAAGACATAATTTTACCAAATCTCATCATTTAATTACTAGCTAATTTTACCAAATCTCATCATTTAATTGCTAGCTTAAGAAAAATAATAATTTTGATACTTTCATTTCCACCTTAATCATAATCAAATTCAACTATAAATATATTATTTTGAAAGATATTTATTTTAAAATCCTTATTTATTTTATAAAAAATAATAAACCAAGTCATCATCAATAGTCATTGAATATAAAACATAAACCATGTTACTTTTAAAAAATTAAAAAAAATTAAAAAGTAAAAGATCCATATATAATATATTTTATAAATCTTATTACTTTTAAAGAAATGGTAACCACCATCATTGCAATGTAATCACTAGATATATAACCTAACTACTTAAAACTTAATGAAAGACAATAAAAGGCAAATTAATTGCGAAGCTTTGGACTTTTTTGATACCAAAGTTTTGACAAAAAGTTCTATCCTGCATTGCACATTGCACATGCAATAGTGATAAATCAGATAATGATTTGAAATTTTCTTCCACCCAATTCTCTAATCGGAAAGAATTTTGCAAAGATGGCTTGGCTTGCAATCTATGAACCAATGGATAGGGAGAAATCTAGAAAAGAAAAGAGAAGATGAGAAAGAAAATAGAATGGGCCTCGAAAAGCAAGTATTCTTATTACTTTAATTTATTGAAGGAAGGAGCGAAAAGCACTTTCCCACTAAGGGGAAGGGGAGGGTGCTAGGTGCTTAGTATGGTAATGAATCATACTATCACTACTATAACGATTAGGTAGACAAATTAAGTGTTGTTGTTATAAAGCTATATGATAGGTTATTATCAAGCTCCATGGTTGAGACCATGCTTCTCCTCAATATATATATATGATATTTTTATTTAAATTAATGGAATTTTTTATTATGAAAAATTATTTTTAAATTTTTAAATTTGTTTTAAAATAATTTACATTGTTATTCATATATATGTGTTTGAAGTTATTCACTTTGTATCATGTCAAATGTGAATTATATAGATTAAAGTTTTTTTACTATTGATCTATCTGAAAGGAAACCAAATCAACAATATAAGTTTAGAATTTTGAAGTAGTTAAGATTTCGTCTAACTAGAGAATTTTGTAAATAAAAATTTATAAAAACATGTTTGTTGTGCCAAACCTTGACATACATCCACATGAGAAGACAAAAAATATTGGTAGTGTTGCAAGCAAAAGAACCACTTAGTCATAACAACTATTGGGTAGGAACTCGAGGAGATTGCGTTCGCTGGTCACTACCCTCATCTGAGGAGAAGATGTTGGTTGATCCCTTGGCTAGTATGGTAATCTTGTGGTCTATACTATTAACGTTTTCCTCTAACTCTGCCAATTTGATAGAATTCTCTTGCTGAGTCCTCATGAACCTCCCTATGCCGCCTACAATATTCAAATGACATTTAACCTTATGTCGACTTTCTATCATGGTTAATGAAGTGACAAGAGTGCATGAAATGCAGCAAGTATTGTGGGTGCTACAACCCCCTTTCGTGTGAGATCACATCATATCAAGGCGGGGGAAGAGGGGTAACGCCCACTCCTAGGAACTCTCCTCGAGGGTAAACAAATATGTTTTAGGCCTAGAAGCATTTTATGATGTACATTTTAGGATAAATAAGAGATGCTTTTTAGTGACAACATATCTCTGAAGACTTGTTCCCACACAACTGGGGAAATGAATTATTCGCCGATACACTCAAACTAAGATCCTTTAACTTATTAAAAAAATAAAAATAAAAATTATTTAGAAAAATTAAATCTATCCATATATTAATTTATATTAAAAAAGTAATCACAAAACAACTCCTAAGCCTATAATAATTAAATATATAAATAATTTATAATAAAACTATTCAAATTAACATTTGAAAAATAAATATATAAATTAATTAAAACTTTATTTAAAAAACAAATATAGAGAAGAAAAAAACAAACCAATAAAAGATTCTTAACTACTTTATTTATTTATTTATTATATATATTAAATATTTACAAAATATTATATATATATATATATTGATTATACTTTGCATAATAATCACCAATTCAAAATTAAATGTGTATCTCACATATTATAAATTATAATTATAAAAATCAACCCATCTATGATTATAACCTGTTAATTCCTTTATAAATTAATTAATTAAATAATTTATAATTTTTTGTTTGTTTGAATCATTCACAAAAAGATTCCCAAATGCTTCAATGCTTATAAGTAAAAGTATGATTGGTAACATTTAAATAGTAGGATGATGTGATGCTTATGTTATCCACCTTGAATGATAATGACAAAATATCGAATCAAAACCTCTTTCTATAAACTTTTCCTTAGAGGTGGGTTTATTAAACTAAATAGTTTAGAGATCCCTATAAACAATGGCTTTATTAATTAACCAACCAGTTAATTTACCAACTTTTGTGCATGAATAGTAAGATGTGTATCCATTTTTAATTTTTTTTCATGAATTTAAGTTTTTTTAATGAGATGTTCATTAAAACAAGAGTAAGGATTGCAATGTAACATAATCTCTGTCTTTATTGCTATTGCTAATTAATTGAATAAAGGTTGTGCAGAGTGGGGAGAAAATTTTATACAATGAAAGAAAAAATCTTTCAATTCAAAGCTTTCTGTACATTGAAAGCTCTTCGCACAATGAAAGTTCTCTGCATAGTGAAAGCTCTCTGCACAAAGCTCTTCGCACAAGCTTCAACAAAAATTTAATTGACACATGCACTCATAGGTTAATAACATATCCCTCTCGATAACATATGTAGTAATAATCGATATTCATATGCATGTACTTTGTGCGGAAATGCGAAACTGCGCACAATAAACTTAGCTCATTGTGTAGAGCTCCACATCCCTGCACAATGAATAGTCGAACATAAAATATTCACAAATAAAGCACAATGAACATAATCGGACAAGTTCCCTCACCACTCACTTTTATATTATAAAATCCACCTTTTTTCTTAATTCTAATGGGACACGTGACATATTTAATTAATAGGGAGGAAGCTCATTAACTAATGCTATTAACAAATTCTCATTCTGGATCTATGCGCCTTGAGGTTCCAGAACAAGCATTTCCAGGTAGCAGATCTTGATTTCAAGTTTTCTCCAAGATCAGTGTCCAAGGCCACCAAGATTCCATATCATGGCGAAAAATGGTTTAAACAGGCCCATCTTGACCTAGAAGATTACAAGCCTTTCATCAAGCCTGAGCATAGAGATGCTTTCACTGCTATTTTCCCTTTTTCTTATCTTCTTGACAGCTATGCTCCTCTTATGAAAGTCATAATGAAATATTTTACTTGTGAAGGGAGGTTTGATAGAGTTTATGCCTACCATGTCCGCCTATTGATGCATTTCACTAGAAACAGGCAACTAAATCTCCCTTACTTTTTATTCAAGAGCATCGAGAAGATGGCATCTACTGTCCAGAAGAAGGCCCCACCTCTGCAAATACCTTCCCTTTTCCATCATTCTCTGATCAAAATAATCATCCTACATCATCTAGAGAAGAAGGAAGTTCCATGGGATGTATTCATCAGTCACCCAAATTTCTCTACTGTTCCTCCTGTCCATGTGTCTTCCACTCAGCCTGTTCATCACCCTGTGCCTTTGTCCAGCAGGCCCACTCCTAGGAGGCTCAAAATGACTACAGAACAGCCAGGACAACAGGAAGAAGGAGAGGGGAGTAGACAACAAGAAGAGAAAGGTCATGAGCAAGAGGAAAGGGATGAACAGCAGCAAACAGAAGATGAGGAACAGCAGCAGGACAGTGGTGAAGGCCAGCAGCGAACAGAAGATGATGAACAACAAGTACAAGAAGAAGAACAACAGCTTGTTGTTGAAGGACAAGAACAGCAGCTTGGGCAGGAAATTGAACAACAACTTGGGCCACAAAATGAGCAGGAAATCCAAGCACAGCAGCAGCTGGATTTTGGTGAAAAAGGGCAACAAGTTGAAAAGCAAATTGAACAAGGCTTTGATATAGAACAGCAAGTTAATGTTGGCGAACAGGGGCAGAAAAGTGAACAACAAGAAGAAAACATCCAGCAGCCTCAAGGAGAGCAGCAGTCTCAAGAAGATGTCAAGGGTAAATCAGTTGTGTCTCCTCCTCCCAAAAGAACAAAGCTCAGCACAGCAAGGAGGAAAGGGTCTAAGGCTGCCACTCCAACAGTGACAAAGGTTGTTCCTAGCAAAAGGAAATCGCCCAAAAGAACACCTACTAGCATGCCAAGGAGGAAAAGTGCAAGATTGGCCTTCAAAGGGAAAAGCAAAGTTGGAGAAAGTACAAAACATGGGGGTGCCTTGGCTGTCATCCCAATCCAAAGCGATGACAGCGATAATGAGGCCCGCCTTCTTGAAAACCTCCTAATCCATAAAGAGGGGAAAATCGAGACATTGGAGAATGATCTTCAATGGGCAAGGAACTTCAACTATTTCTTGGAAACCCAAAACAAACAGATGAGTGTTCACACAGCTATTCATGAAGCACGGGTGATCAAATACAAAAATGAAGCAGCTAAGGTGCAAGCAAGGATAGAAGAACTCATTGGTGAGTTTGATGAAAATGAAGAGGAAGAACATCCTAGGCAGAAGAGGCCTAGAACCATAGGGCTTAAAAGAGCCTTGGAAAAGCAGAAAGAAGAAGAGCAAGCCCATCTCCAAGCCTTTCCTCTCACTGCACTCCTTGAGCAGGAAATTGAAGAAAACAAAGAGGCATGGCTTGAAAGAGCCAACAAACACTTGGAGATGAAGCTTGAAAGAGCAAACAGAGATTTGGAGCTACAAAGGAAGAGGACACATCACTTTCAAAAGTTGAATCAGTTTGCCCGGCGCAAATTAAAGGCAGCCCAAGAGAAATTGAAGAAAGCAAAGGGGAAGCACCCGGCACAGAAAGAGGAGAAAGGCACATCAGCACTTGATATTTTGGCCTCAGCTTCGGAGCATGTTGCTAGGGACCCTTGAGGGTCATGCGTGCCAATTTTGGGCTCATTTTGACAACTTTTTGTTTTTTGGCATTTTTTGGGTTTTTGGTCGAAAACTCATAATTTCGCCATTTCAGTTTGAGGATTTGTCAAGTGAGGAGGATGATACCATTTGATGCCATAATTCTATGAGCAGGTCCTCAGCGATTTTTAGAGCATTTGGAGATCATTCGCCCCCTCAAAACGGCGAAAAATGCTCACTTTTTGCACATTCTGCCCGTCATATCAGCAGTCTGTTATTTCTTGGCTTTTTACACACAGGTACAGATTTGGAGGACTTCCAGGCATCAGATTGAGGTGATTTTAGTTGCGCCGGACAGTAGACACAGAAAGCTTTCCAAAGAGCTATCATGAGCCTCGTTTCGACACCGGGAAGGCTGCCAATTGTCTCCAGCAAGTCAGGGGACCTTTTTCTGATATAAATTTGAAGTATTTTTGTATTTTTTGAACCTCAAAAATCTGTTTTTCCCAAATGTGCGTTTAGCTATTTTTACACTTGGGAAATGATGTAAAGTCAATATAATTCCCATTTTTAGTATTTTTTTAGATATTTTATGGGATATTTTCTGCCTTGGGCTTTGCAAAGCCTCAAGGACAAGTTTAAATATTTTGATTAGGCCAATGGGATAGCTAGTTGCACCATGAGGTTTTCCTCACTTGAGCCTATTTATTCCACAAGGCTTCATTGTAAAACAAGGCTGAACTTGAGAGAAGAATCAATATATTGGTCATATGAGCTTTGAAGAACATACTTGTGTTATGATTTTGGACTGCCTCTTGGATGCTTTTGATGAACGATGAAGGATTGTTGATGGATTCCATGACATGGTAGAATGGTATAGTGTTTCTTGCTTTGTTGTTGTCTTCTAGTTTTCATTCATGATACATGCTTCTTGCTGCTATAGATCAGTAGAGATTAAGTTTGAGATATGCCCATGGAGGCACCTCAAAATTCCTGAATCTTCATAGCCTTTATGTTTTCTTCTTCCTTAGTTGTATTAAAGAATTCTTAACTGCTCTTTAGTAACTTAAGGATATTGTTGCTAGTTTTATTTATAAGTTCTATGCATATTGAGTAGGATGTATGGTGTGCCCTGCTTACCTATGACTGTCCATAGTTCTGTCCATAAAACTATCTCTTTGACTGATTAGCCTATCATCTTGTTGAACCAAGGAGGCCTAGTCCCGATCTAGCCCTTTGCCTAAAACTATGAAAGCTTGTTTTTCAAAGTGCCCAATAACTTAAAGACTGTGTTTAGGCATTCCGGCATAGTATTTTGAGTTATTAGTCCATCTCAAGTGTTTTCCCCAAAGTCTGATAGCCATTTCCCAAAGTTAGAGGGTCTTATACTTCTATGCATGGCTGGAATGTTTGTTTCGATGTGTTGATTAGTTTATAGTTACATGTTGCATGATTAAGGGTTTTATTTACCATGTTTATGTTATCTATTAAACCAGTGATGCTTGAAACTCTTTGTTATTCACAAACTTGATGTCCATTTACTCCATTTTGCCCAAAGATCCTTTCTACCTTGAATCAAATCGGCCCTACAACAGCCTTGCATCATCATCTCATAGCTTCGTTGACCTTTTTGACCCCATAGCCCAGTTGATCTAACTTCTTGTTACCCATTTTATATCTTTGATCAGTTTTATCCCTCACAAACTTAAAAACAAAAAACAAAAAACATACTTCATAACTAGCCTAATATCAGAACACCACAAGAAAACACACCGATATCTTTTATATATAATAGAGAGAGCCCTCTCTGAGTCCGGGAAGGCTAGGTCCTCGAGCTCCAAAGCTTGGTTTGATGTTACATCGTCATTTGGCTCACCAATCGGCCAAATCACGGGAACCTAACATCTGGTTGGTTCTCATGTTCCTCTAGTTGTGGGTTGAGTTACTAGTTCCTAGAGCCTTGATTGGACAAATGCTCTAGAGCCCTGTAACAACTTGGGTTGAGTTACTAGTCGTGGAGCCTTGGTTGGAAAAACGCTCTGGAGACCTTGGTGGGTTGAGTTACTAGTCTTGGAGCCTTGGTTGGACAAATGCTTTGGAGACCTTGGTGGGTTAAGTTACTAGTCTTGGAGCCTTGGTTGGACAAATTGTCTGGGTCCCAACAAAAACTGTGGGTTGAGTTATTAGTCCTGGAGCCTTGTTTGGAACAAACACTCTAGAGCCCCAAAAAACTTGGGTGGAGACCAATCTGGTGATAGTTTTGATGTCCTACTGTGAGGTGGAATCACTGGTTGAAGGTTGAGGTAATTTGACCTCTGGAAGCCCTTGTTTGGTTTTGATTGAGGTGTTTTATGAGATCCCACAATCATTCTTGGAATATGTCACAGGGGTGAATGGAAGAAGAAAGATTTGGCTCCACCATGTCTATTATCGGGTGGAACTTGGAATTCCTAGCCTTGGTTGCATTTTTCTTATTGAAATAATAGCTCTTTTCCTCTTGTATTTATGGGTAAATATGATTGTTATTACATGGCTTATATGGTTGTTCTTTTCTTTTCATTATTGTTGCTTATATGCTGGTTATGGATGTGTTCTATGTCAGTAATGATGTAAGGCTCTCATCATGTTTTTATTTGTAAATGAATGAGTAATGTATCTATGACCAAATATATGATAATGCTATTAATCTGTTGATGTAACAATGCCTCTTAGTGATTCTCAAATAAGTATGAGGCCCCTATTCTCAGATCTGTTTTTTAAACTTGTAGATTACATATTTGTGACATGTTTGATGAAATGCCTGTCATGGCTAGTAAGGGTCCAGTCAAGTTCTTGTTCAAGTGTTTGCTTTTATATCATTATTTTTCTATTATCTTTCAGTTCTGAAAGTGTTGTGGATTTTAGGGTAGTGACTTGAGCTCTGGGCCTGAAAAATGGCACAAAAATCGAGGTCATAGTCTCAAAACTATTGGGAAAGGTCCCCAGTCGCATGCATACCCATGTTGTGCATACGAATGGAGGCTTCTAGTGTCACTCTTGCCCATGTCAAGGGAGAAACTAGGGGATTGATGCATGTAAAGGTCAAGTTGAACTAGGGGCTAGCCTCCTAGAAGGTAGGGATGTCTCCTAGGTGTCCTGTAGCATGTGCAGAAGGTATGTGTTGTGGTGTGGTGTTGGTTCCACTTCCTTAAGGTGACCTAGGAGGTTGAATCAAATCATAGTAACTCTTCATCACATGTTTACCTGGGTTGGTTGGTTACTTGGGTAGATGTGGGTGGGGGGTGTTACAAATCCCTTGGTTGGTTTTGTTTTGGTTTATCCCGTGTGATCCCACATTCATGCTTGAAATATGATACGAGGGTGATTAGATGAAAGAAAGATTTGGTTAAGCCCAATTTATGGTCGTGAGGTACGTGGAAGTCCCTGACTTGGTTGACACCATGCATATGTTATTATGTGTTATTATTATTTGAGATCAATGAGCAAAAGTTCTGAACTAGTTCGCCATGGTTTCATTCTGGTTAAATGATGGTTACATGCATGGTATATTTCCCAGTATATAATGTTCTCTTTTTATTGATCTTGTTCATGATTTGAAAAGCTATTGAATGATTTACATGAATGCATGTGCTAATCCTCATTGTTACAACTAGGTATGAGAGGGTTGTGGGCATTCTTGATGATTTTGTGATGAAATTAATGAAACAGTAAACATATATGCATTCAAGACCTACATGTGTTATGTTTACCAAGTGTTTGTATAAATTTTTATCATGTATTTCGTAAGTTTGAGAAAGAACAAAGGAAAGAGCATAGAATGGAGACCCTTACAAGTGGTTGAGAGAGTCCTAGAAATTTCTGGGAAGTTATGGGAAGTTGGCCTGTAGGCTAGCCCTGAAAATATGGAACACAATATCTTGCCGCAGAGTGGGAATTTCTTGATAATTGGGTGATCATGTGTCTCTGGATGGTTTCAGTAAAAGTTTGCAAGTGGGCCCCATTTCCATAACGAAATATTGGAGGTCAGGTCATGCATAGTAACTCTCAGCTCATGTTTACCCTGGTGAGCTTGTAAAAGAGGGTATGGGGTGGGGTGTTACAGAAAATCAAATGAATAATATCAAAAATATTAAATATTACATCTATATAAGGTTTAAATATAAGAGCCCAAGGAGTTTTCTCAATTAGTTATTACCAACATTGCTCGACATTTGGCTAGTTTCATATTGGCAGGTGCCTAGTTCAAATTCTCCTAGGTGAAGCACACTAGTCTATCCTAACAAATTTACTAGGGATGCCATTCACAAACGTAGGGAAGCATCCTTTGGATTTCTGTGTGGGACTTTCCTTGGAATATATACATGGAATGATAATGAAATGATTAAAGAAGGGAAGTTGAAATACTAAAAGGATTTCATGAATCTTAAATTGGCTAATCAAAACTATTCTCGAACATTATAATTTTAAGGAACAAAACACCTTGTTGTTGATGGGGAAGCCATAGATCATAGGCTTAAATATGGTAAAATCCTTGAAGGATACCCCATGTTAATGTCGTTGGCAATTGAGTTGCCTTCTATTTGGATATTTTCGCTTAAGTAGGAAGATTATGCAATTTTTTTTGGAATTTTTTTTTAAGAATAAAATAAATATTACTAAACTCATGATGAATCTCAAAACCTCGACAATAAAACAAAATCTGTTGTTAAACAAATGAAATTAAATCTAAATAACATTTCTTTTTAATATGTGATACTCTTAATAATATAAGACATAAGTTTACCAAATCTCATCATTTAATTACTAGCTTAAGGAAAATAATAATTTTGATACTTTCATTTCCACCTTAATCATAATCAAATTCAACTATAAATATATTATTTTGAAAGATATTTATTTTAAAATCCTTATTTATTTTATAAAAAATAATAAACCAAGTCATCATCAATAGTCATTGAATATGAAACATAAACCATGTTACTTTTAAAAAATAAAAAATAAAAAATAAAAAGTAAAAGATCCATATATAATATATTTTATAAATCTTATTACTTTTAAAGAAATGGTAACCACCATCATTGCAATGTAATCACTAGATATATAACCTAACTACTTAAAACTTAATGAAAGACAATAAAAAGGCAAATAAATTGCGAAGCTTTGGACTTTTTTGATACCAAAGTTTTGACAAAAAGTTCTACCCTGCATTGCACATGCAATAGTGATAAATAAGATAATGATTTGAAATTTTCTTCCACCCAATTCTCTAATCGGAAAGCCAAAGAATTTTGCAAAGATGGCTTGGCTTGCAATCTATAAACCAATGGATAGGGAGAAATCTAGAAAAGAAAAGAGAAGATGAGAAAGAAAATAGAATGGGCCTCGAAAAGCAAGTATTCTTATTACTTTAATTTATTGAAGGAAGGAGCGAAAAGCACTTTCCCACTAAGGGGAAGGGGAGGGTGCTAGGTGCTTAGTATGGTAATGAATCATACTATCACTACCATAACGATTAGGTAGATAAATTAAGTGTTGTTGTTATAAAGCTATATGATAGGTTATTATCAAGCTCCATGGTTGAGACCATGCTTCTCATATATATATATATATTATTTTTATTTAAATTAATGGAATTTTTTATTATGAAAAAATATTTTTAAATTTTTAAATTTGTTTTAAAATAATTTAAATTGTTATTCATATATATGTGTTTGAAGTTATTCACTTTGTGTCATGTCAAATGTGGATTATATATATTAAAGTTTTTTTACTATTGATCTATCTGAAAGGAAACCAAATCAACAATATAAGTTTAGAATTTTGAAGTAGTTAAGACTTCGTCTAACTAGAGAATTTTGTAAATAAAAATTTATAAAAACATGTTTGTTGTGCCAAACCTTGACATACATCCACATGAGAAGACAAAAAATATTGGTAGTGTTGCAAGCAAAAGAACCACTTAGTCATAACAACTATTGGGTAGGAACTCGAGGCAATTGCGTTCGCTGGTCACTACCCTCATCTGAGGAGAAGATGTTGGTTGATCCCTTGGCTAGAATGGTAATCTTGTGGTCTATACTATTAACATTTTCCTCTAACTCTGCCAATTTGATAGAATTCTCTTGCTGAGTCCTCATGAACCTCCCTATGCCGCCTACAATATTCAAATGACATTTAACCTTATGTCGACTTTCTATCATGGTCAATGAAGTGACAAGAGTGCATGAAATGCAGCAAGTATTGTGGGTGCTACAACCCCCTTTCGTGTGAGATCACATCATATCAAGGTGGGGGAAGAGGGGTAACGCCCACTCCTAGGAACTGTCCTCGGGGGAAAACAAATATGTTTTAGGCCTAGAGGCATTTTATGTTGTACATTTTAGGATAAATAAGAGATGCTTGTTAGTGACAACATATCTCTGAAGACTTGTTCCCACACAACTGGGGAAATGAATTATTCGCCAGTACACTCAAACTAAGATCCTTTAACTTATTAAAAAAAAAAAAATTTAAATTATTTAGAAAAATTAAATCTATCCATATATTAATTTATATTAAAAAAGTAATCACAAAACAACTCCTAAGCCTATAATAATTAAATATATAAATAATTTATAATAAAACTATTCAAATTAACATTTGAAAAATAAATATATAAATTAATTAAAACTTTATTTAAAAAACAAATATAGAGAAAAAAAAACAAACCAATAAAAAATTCTTAACTACTTTATTTATTTATTTATTATATATATTAAATATTTACAAAATATATATATATATATATATTGATTATATTTTGCATAATAATCACCAATTCAAAATTAAATGTGTATCTCACATATTATAAATTATAATTATAAAAATCAACCCATCTATGATTATAACCTGTTAATTCCTTTATAAATTAATTAATTAAATAATTTACAATTTTTTGTTTGTTTGAATCATTCACAAAAAGATTCCCAAATGCTTCAATGCTTATAAGTAAAAGTATGATTGGTAACATTTAAATAGTAGGATGATGTGATGCTTATGTTATCCACCTTGAATGATAATGACAAAATATCGAATCAAAACCTCTTTCTATAAACTTTTCCTTAGAGGTGGGTTTATTAAACTAAATAGTTTAGAGATCCCATGGCTTTATTAATTAACCAACCAGTTAATTTACCAACTTTTGTGCATGAATAGTAAGATGCGTATCCATTTTTAATTTTTTTCATGAATTTAAGTTTTTTTAATGAGATGTTCATTAAAACAAGAGTAAGGGTTGCAATGTAACATAATCTCTGTTTTTATTGCTATTGCTAATTAATTGAATAAAGGTTGTGCAGAATGTGGAGAAAATTTTATACAATGAAAGAAAAAATCTTTCAATACAAAGCTTTCTGTACATTGAAAGCTCTTCGCACAATGAAAGTTCTCTGCATAGTGAAAGCTCTCTGCACAAAGCTCTTCGCACAAGCTTCAACAAAAATTTAATTGACACATGCACTCATAAGTTAATAACATATCCCTCTCGATAACATATGTAGTAATAATCGATATTCATATGCATGTACTTTGTGCGGAAATGCGAAACTGCACACAATGAACTTAGCTCATTATGTAGAGCTCCACATTCCTGCACAATGAATAGTCGAACATAAAATATTCACAAATAAAACACAATGAACGTAATCGGACAAGTTCCCCCACCACTCACTTTTATATTATAAAATCCACCTTTTTGCTTAATTCTAATGGGACACGTGACATATTTAATTAATAGGGAGGAAGCTCATTAACTAATGCTATTAACAAATTCTCATTGTGGATTTCACAACTATTAACAAATTATCCATAAGCTCGAGTAGACATTCCTTACAATCCTAATAACAAGATCAACTCAATGTTGTGTATTTGTGGCATTAAGCTACAAAAAAACATGCCCATCAATCCGTGTGACTATTATACGATACACTAAAAAAATAATTAAAAGCATAATAGCTACATTATTCACATACAATCAAAGTACTAAAAAAATTATAGCTGAGGTCGAAATCTCTCTAAAACAACAATCGTATACAAATAGATGTGAAAACCATTGACTTTGTTTGTTTAGAAGATGAGCGGTGAATGGCCAATATATAGAACCCAAAGCTCAACTAATGCTAATGGAAGATCTGACACCCACATCCTACACTTGTGAACTAGTATACTTAACCGTTGATGCAATCACTAGTATGCTAATAATAAAACATGGCTGACATATACTGATATCCACAATTAATTAGTTTAATGTGCATACCAGAATGGTTTACCATAACGGTAATGATATTAATCAGATTAATTGTATATTATATTAAGCACAATTAATTCATCCCATATGGCATGTTTGAATAATACATGTTATGTTAAGCTAATGTATTAATGTAGGTTAAAAATGGCACCAAGAAAGCATTCTAATTTAATTTCTTTTGATTAAATTAGAATAAAATTGTAATTCCACATCACATGACATCTTTTACAAGTTAACTAAGTTAGGATGACTTAGTTGGTTCGGTTAATTCGAGTTGAGGGTCAAACTAGAGGCATGTGGAGTGTCTCCTACATTATAGGAGCTTTGATTGAGTTTATTTTGACTTGTAATTAATTAGCTCAAATTATCTGAGTTAAATTCAGTTAAACTAGTTCTAATTGACGGAGGAACTAGTAGGAGGTTAAACAGTGGGGTGGCGCTTCATGTGTTCAACCAATTAACTGATAATTCACTCATAAATAACTCATGCGTAACAGTTCTAAGAAAGACCTAGTTGACATTGGAGTTTAAGAGTAGTGTACTATTAGTTGTATAATTATCCGAATTGTACAAGTGGTGCATGCAGTTAGAGGAAGGACCCTAATGGATTGCATAGTATGGATTGGGAATTTCGCTAATTAATAGGGCCTAATTACCCAAGGAAATAACACAAGGAAATAGGGATCATTGAGGGCAGAAATTTGGTTAAGTTTTGAACTAGGCTTGTCTAGGAATCATTGAGACAAATAGAGATAACGCAGAGGTTTCTCAGCTTGGAGAAAATAATTGTAATCTTCTCATATTTTATGACTTATGCAATATATAGATAGCAGGGTTTTTAGCTAAGGCTTTCCCTAGGAAATACTTGTCTGTAGTGTGATTGAAATTCTTTTTCTTTCATGTTTTGTGATTTCAAGTTCTAAATTGAATTCCGAAATTGGTAGAGTATATTCAAGTATAACGGTTTAGCATATTACAATTATCAATTGAATCTACGTGGATTTTATACGTGGTATCAGAGCAGGAATCACTCTAGAAGAGAAGAATCCAAGTTTATTTTGTGTAGGTGAATTAAATTCGCATATATACTCTTAAGGGCTAACAACAGGATCATGGTGTCTTTCTATGGATTGAGACTCGAATATTCCCTTCAGGTTAGTTCGAATTACATACCTTGGAGAGATAGGATGGAAGCTGTGTTGGAAGACAACAGGTTGAAGGAGTTCATAGATAATGATATTCCTAGGCCTGCACCAACATATGCTCAAGATCTGGAGGCATGAAAGAACAACATAGAAAAGGTAAGAAGGATTCTATTTGAAGGTGTTCGAGATCATATTGTCTCGAACCTCCATGGAAAGGAAAATCCATATGCTATGTAGAAGGCCTTAACATATTTGTTTCAGAACAAAAACGACCACAAGAAGCTAGCGCTAAAGGACAAGATTAGGAAAATAAATATGGAGAAGGGTGGCACAATACCAAAACACTTGACCAAGTTCATTCAATGTTGGGGTGAGCTTGGAAGTGTTGGTGTTACAGTTTCCGAGGATGATCTAGTGAGCCTAGCACTTCTAGGCCTTCCCAAGATATGACACAACTACCAGGATTCAGTGAATGAGAGGGAGACACTACTCGAGTGGAGTGTTTGTGGTTCTAATTAGTACAAGAAGAGATTCAACGAAACAACAGAGATTGTAGAAATTATTAAATTGATATGTTATACATCCAAGATTATCCCGATCACACACTATTTTAACTTCATGCACAATACATAATCTCTTCTACCATTGATCATCATATGCGGAAATTAAATCAATTGCATGCACACATTAAAACCATAAAAAAAAATCACACATATTAACACAGTGATTTATGGGAAAGCTTAAAGCTGAAAACCCCCAACTATTTGTATAATATATGTCATGGAGATCATGTAACAATCATCATACAAAGCTCCTCACAAGCTCTCAGTACAATCTCCAATTGCTACACACTAATCAGGTCCGATCTAGCAAATCCCATGCACCGATCTCTGCCACCTGCTAGCCTGCCTCTACTGCGCAATCCCTGCTGAATATGGGCTCTGAATGAGTTCGAATCCAACTGGCTTGCACTGCGCAATCCTCATTGGCATCTCCATAAATGTGTGGTGCAAACTCATGCACCAGTATAGTCACAACTCATAGTCACACTGCTCTTTCACCTACCTCTCCACTGGTCTCCACTGAAACTGTCCATGCACTGTAGTTAACTGATGTATTCTTCAGTTTATTAATGAGTTAATAATTATTGAATTAATTAATAATTAATTCACACCACTCTCACTAGTGTATCCATCAATTAGACTAGATACAACTAGCTCAACTGTGTCTAACTGAGTTAAACTGAACACAACTCCACCAACTACCTCAATCAACTCCACCAAACTCTGTCACATGAGTTCTAACTGAAGTCTCCATGCAATAGCTCCACTTAACCCTTAGGAATAGCGTAATTCCTTCTATCAGCTCCTGTGCCACATCTGTGCACTTAACTGAAGTGATCCAAGAGAATAAGATAATGTTTATAGTCCAAATATTATTAAGAGCTAATAATATTCAATATATCTATTTTTAGACTAGCCATCTAAAAATAGATTCCGCCCAATATGTCTAAAAATAGAAGTCCGTCTATTTTTCCAACTTGACCAACCATCCACAAATATCATCCTACAACTCATAGAATATGATTGACATGTCTGAAAATAGACACGGTCTAAAAATAGACTTTGGGCCACAAATAGCCTACAGGCCCACTTAGTGAAGGCGACTTCTTTCCACTAAGCTCATCATCTTGTTGCAATCTAAACACTCCCTCTCAACAAGATAGGGATTATCTGCAACCCCGATCTTGCCTCTATGGTATTCGAATTTTCTCCTGGTGAGCACCTTCGTCAAGATATCAGCATCCTGATCCTCCATAGGAATGTAAGAAAGTAACATGATCTTCCGCTACACACAATCTCTGATATGATGGTACCAGATGTCAATGTGTTTAGATCTATCATGAAATACTAGATTAACTGAGAGTTTAATGCAACTCTGATTATCACAATATATCACAGTAGGATCTAAGTGTGAACCGAACAACCCAACCAGGATCTTCCTCATCCATATAGCCTCGCATGCAGCCAAACTTGCTGCCATATACTCGGCCTCCGCTAAACTAAGTGCCATGGATCTCTGCTTCCTACTGTACCAAGAAACTGTTGTCGACCCGATACTGAAAATCCCTCTAGATGTTCTCTTTCTATCCGTTGGGCTTCCTGCCCAATCTGCATCCGTGAAGCCATGCAGCCTCACCTCATCCGACTGTCTGTACCAAAGTCCATATCCCGATGTGCCTTTGAGATATCTCAATACATGCTTCCCCACCTTCCAAAAGAGCTTGGTAGGCTTAACCATAGCTTGTGAAAGCTGGTTAACTGCATAGCATATGTCGGGTCGTGTATTGACCAGATACATGAGTGATCCCACCAACTGTCGGTAAACAGTGGCATCCACTACCTCTGCCGATGTAGCATCCTCTTTCATCCAACCACCAGGAAGAGGAGTGTCGATAGGCTTGCAACCTTGCATGTTGAACTTCTCCAGTATCTCCCGGGCTACTTGCCTTGAGACACAAACAATCCATCACTGCACTGCCAAATTTCCAATTCCAGGAAATAATGAAGGAGGCCCAAGTCCTTCATCTCAAACTCTTTTGCAAGATCAGCCTTGCATGAGAGTATCAAATGTTCATCACCTGTTAGTATCAAATCATCTACATAAAGTACAATGATCAGCAACTTACCCTCAACCACTATCTGTTATAGGTTGGGATCTGCCTCGCTCTTGGTAAAACCAAGTCCAGTAAAATAACTGTCGATCCGTGTGTACCAAGCATGAGGTGCTTGTTTCAGCCCATACAACGCTCTTTTGAGCCTGCACACATGCGACTTGCTGTTGAAGATCTCGAAACCTTCGGGCTGCTCTATGTACACCTCCTCCTCAATGACTCCATTGAGGAACATAGTCTTCACATCCATTTGATGAATGTGCCACCCCATCTGCGCTGAGAGAGCAAGGATGCTCTGTATAGAAGAATACCTTGCGACAGGTGCAAAGGTTTCCTCATAGTTGATCCCCTCAATCTGTGAGAAGCCCCGGGCAACAAATCTTGCCTTGTACTTCTCGACGCTCCCGTCAACTTCTTGCTTCACTTTGTAGATCCATCTCGAAATTACCACTAATTTCCCTTCCGGCCATGGGACAATCTCCCATGCACTGTTTCTGACAATCGAATCATACTCTTCCACCATGGCATCTACCCATCTAGGTTCCTCCACAGCTTCCTCGAAAGAGGATGGCTCTGTCACGATACACTTGCTCATTAGAGCCATGTATCCAGTATATCGGTTAGGTGACTGTCTCTATCTGCGCTGTGATGTAGGTGCTCCTACAATCTTTTCTGCATCCTAATTTAGTCGCTCAGCTTCTGCAGTGCGCTTCTACCCTCTGAGGGTTAGTGCTGCATGAGTGGTTTATTCCACTCCATGAACCTCCTCTTGTGGCTGATCCACATCCTGAGGCTCATCCTTAGGAACTAATAGCTCCTCATCTACATGCAAGTGTGGCTCCCTCTCAAGCGAACACTTCATGGCTTTCTCCTCATGAAATTTGATATCCTGTCGCACAACAGTCTTCCGACTATCTGGCAAATACACACGATAATTGTGGGGTGTATTAGTGTACCCCACAAATATCCCAACCTCTGCGATCAGCTCCAACTTCTTCTTGGCATCCTTCATCACATGAATGTAAATAGGTGAGCCAAAAATCTTCAAATGAGAAATATCGGGCTTCTTACCAGAAAACGCCTCCTCGGGTGTACTCACGCCAAGCACTTTGTGAGGACAACAGTTTTGCACATAAACCACAGTATTGCATGCCTTAGCCCACAAGTGTATGGGAAGGCCCTGATCATGCAACATCGTCCGTGTAGCACCCACGATCATTCTATTCTTTCGCTCCGCGACCCCATTCTGCTATGGGTTATGAGGCACTATGAGCTCTCTTCGAATTCCTTCTGCGCTGCAAAAGTCCTTGAATTCGCCAGAGATGAATTCACCACCATTGTCGCTCCTAAGAGCCTTCACCTTCTTCCCCAACTTTTTCTCCACCAGTGCCTTGAACTCACAAAACTTTGAGTATGTCTTGCTCTTCTTCTGCATGAAGAAGATCTAGCACTTCCGAGAAAATTCATCAACAAATATCACATAGTACCTATGCTTTGCTGTCGAAGCTACTGAGAAAGGTCCACACACGTCTGTGTGAATTCTCTCAAGGATCGTCATGGCATGACTATCCTTCTCGTGAAAGGTGGCTTTCACAAATTTTCCCAAAGTACATCCCTTGCACTGATCTAACTGCGCAAGTGTACCTTTGGGAAGCCCAGTGGAAATCTGCTGCAAAATTTTCAAAGCACCATGGTGAAGATGGCCCAATCTCCTGTGCCATAGCTCGCCCTCATCCTGACTCACCACTCCTTCTGCCTTGCCTACCATTGCTGCGCAGCCATCTACCTACAACTGATAAAGGTTCTTAACTCAAACCCCTATCCTCCAGATTTCACCAGTTGCCTTACTGCGCAGGAAAGCCTTTCCCTCGCTAAAGACAACATCATATCCCTTGTCTTCTAACATGGCCACAGAGATCAGATTCTTCTTCAATCCTGGAACATGCATGACATCCTTCAATATGAAAGGTTTACCAGACTCCCTCTCAAAGCAAATTGTCCTGATACCAGTCGCACTGTATCTACCATCATCGCCCATCTCAATGTGCACTCCAAGATCCTTCTCATCCAGATCACTAAACAAATCTTTGTCTCCGGTCATATGAAAAGATGCACCACTGTCAAGAAACCACACTGAACCCATCACACTTGAGACCAAGCATGCGATCAGCAAAAAATACAGCTCAAACTTCGAGGCTAAGGCCTCTCCAGCTGTAGATCCAACAGCTTGCTTATTTTTCTTCTTCTGTGGACAATTAATGGCGTAATGTCCGTGTTGGTGACAATGAAAGCATTTCACCTTGGACATGTCCTGCTTCTTGCCTTTCGCACTGGATTGAGAAGCATTCTTCTTGCTCTTCCCCTTCCTTGCTTTGGCAGGCAAAGCACAATTTTCCTCATCTTCATTCTTCGATGAAGATCCATCCCTGGTACTCCGCCTTATCTCCTCCTGCACAAGATCCGACCAAAGTCGCTCCCATCCCCGGCGCTTTCCACTTACTGACAGTAGGTCCTCATAGGAATGCCAACTCTTCGGAAGCCCAAGGAGAGCCAAGCTCACCAATTCCTCTTCATCTACAGTAACCCCCACACTTCCCAGCTCATCCCTACACTGGACGAACTTCGTGAGGTACTTGGGTATACTCTCGCCCTTCTCCATTTTTTATTTTCCTGAGCTTATCCTTGAGCGCCAACTTCCTCTGTTTGCTCTTGCTTTGGAACAAGTCTGTCAAAGCTTTCCACATCAAGAATGGAGAAGCTTTACCATAAAGGCTGGACACTATGTGATCCTTCACACCTTCCAACAAAATCCTTCGACATTTTGTTGTCTTCTTTTGCCATGCGTCAAGTGCGGCAGCATCGCTAGAACCAGGTTTTGGAATTTCTACATATATGAACTCCTTCAACCCGTTATCCTCCAGCACCGCCTCCATCCTGTCCTTCCATGAAATATAATTCAAGCTGTCCTCAAGGGCATACTCCAATCGCAATCCGTTGAAAGACATCTCAACTTCGACACCAAAAAAACACTGCTGCAAATTCAAATTCCACCAGCACAAAACTCAACAGCTTCAATGCTTTGCAATTGCTTTGATGATCAATATCGCTCTGATACCATGTAGAAATTATATAACTGATATGTTATACATCCAATATTCTCCAGATCACACACTATTTTAACTTCATGCACAATACAGAATCTCTTCTACCATTGATCATCATATGCGGAAATTAAATCAATTGCATGCACACATTAAAACCATCAAAAAATTCACACACATTAACACAGTGATTTATGGGAAAGCTTAAAGTTGAAAACCCCCAACTATCTGTATAATATATGTCATAGAAATCATGTAACAATCATCATATAAAGCTCCTCACAAGCTCTCAGTACAATCTCCAATTGCTACACAATAATCAGGTTTGATCTAGCAAATCCCATGCACATATCTCTGCCACCTGCTAGCCTGCCTCTACTGCGCAATCCCTACTGAATATGGGCTTTGAATGAGTTCTAATCCACTTGGCTTGCACTGCACAATCCTCATTGGAATCTCCATCAATGTGTGGTGAAAACTCATGCACTAGTATAGTCACAACTGATAGTCACACTGCTCTTTCACCTACCTCTCCACTAGCCTCCACTGAAATTGTCCATGCACTATAGTTAACTGATGTATTCTTCAGTTGATTAATGGGTTAATAATTAGTGAATTAATTAATAATTAATTCACACCACTCTCACTAGTGTATCCATCAGTTAGACTAGATACAACTAGCTCAACTGTGTCTAATTGAGTTAAACTGAACACAACTCCACCAACTACCTCAATCAAATCCACCAAACTCTGTCACATGAGTTCTAACTGAAGTCTCCATGCAATAGCTCCACTTAACCCTCAAGAATGGCGTAATTCCTTCTGTCAGTTCTCGTGCCACATATGTGCACTTAACTGAAGTGATCCAAGAGAATAAGATAATGTTTATAGTCCAAATATTATTAAGAGCTAATAATATTCGACATATCTATTTTTAGACTGGCAATCTAAAAATAGATTCCGCCCAATATGTCTAAAAATAGAAGTCCATCTATTTTTCCAACTTGACCAACCATCCAAAAATAGCATCCTGCAACTCATAGAATATGATCGAAATGTCTGAAAATAGATATAGTCTAAAAATAGACTTTGCGCCAAAAATAGCCTGTGGGCCCACTTAGTGAAGGCGACTTCTTTCCACTAAGCTCATCATCTTGTTACAATCTCAACATAGATGGATCCTCATCAAAGCATGACGATGAGGATAATTGTGCATTGGATGGAAAGGAAAAGAAAGGGAAAGGGAATTCATCCCATTCCAAATAAGATTATGGTCAGGTAGGAAAGAAGAAGGACTTGTCGAAGATTAAATTTTTTCACTGTCACGATCTGAGACACTATTCCACGGAGTGTCCACACAAGAAGGCCGACAAAAATCCCCCAGGAGGAGCAACATGTGAAGCTCTTGCTTCACAATTCGAGTTGGATTTCACTCTCATCACATGCATGGTGTCATTGGTGATGGGTTTTGTGTGGTACCTGGATAGTGGAGCCTCATTCTATATGACCAGAAACAAAGAGTTCTCCAACAAATTGGAGGAGAAGGACCTCAAGATTCACATTGAGATGGGATATGATGTGTAACACTCTCATCTCACATCTACCCAAGTAACCAACCAACCAAGGTAAACATGTGATGAAGAGTTACTATGATCTAATTCAACCTCCTAGGTGACCTTATGGAAGTGGAATCGATATAAACACATCACACAAACCTTTCACATCAGCAATAGAACTCCCAAGAACCATGCAAACCACTCAAGCATCTATCCCCTGGGTTCAACTAAGGTTTTAGGCTTTCAAACCCCCGAACACTCCCACAGTATAGGAATGGATGCATCTAGGAGGCTCTAGACGCTCCCACAACATATGAATGCGTGCTTCCAGGGAATTTTTCCCACAGACCTATGTCAACTTACCTAGGATTTGAGCCACTTTTTTAGGCCCAATGCCCAAGTCACTTCCCAAAACTCAATGACAAGTTTAGAAATGATATATAACAACGAAATAATGGTGCAAAAGAAAACATTTGAATAAGGATTTGACTGGACTCCTACTAGCCATGACAGGAACTTCGTCAAACATGTCGCTAATATGTAATCTACATGTTTAAATAATAGATCTGCACATAAGGGTCTCATACTTATCTGAGAATAGCTAATAAGCATTTTTACCTTACATCATTAGTTGCATTATCATATATTAGGTCATATATACATTTTTTATTCATTTACAAATAAAAAGATAAGGAGGTCCATACATCATCATTGTTAGAATACATGCTCACAACTAGCATAATAACAACAAAAATAGCAGGGACACGCCAGCCATAAAATCCACATATAAACCAGTACATTTACACATAAAATTCCAAGGAAATAAACTTCTCGTTAATGAATTTAAAAACCAACCGCAAATGAGACTACCACATTCCACCCAACCATAGATTGGTTGAGCCAAATATCTCTTCAGCCAATCATCCCCGTGCCATATTCCAGGCATGAATGTGGGACCCATAACCAACCAAAAGGAACCAAACATGCATGGATGCTATCAGAGTTCTCCACCTACACCATGAGGAATTTTAAGGCCTCCTAGTCTCTTAGGGTTTACCGTAATCCACAGTCTGATCCAGGGATTAGTAGGCCCTACACTGAGACACACTCTCCAGGATTTACCGTACATCCCATCCCGCGACTACTAGGTCCAATGAAGAGAAACCAAACTCTTGGATTTACTGTATATCTTGCCATTCACCAACAAGGATTCCTAGGACCATTGAGGAACACAATCCTGGATTTATTGCAACCCACAGTCTGGTTCAGAGGTGACTATGACAGTGGCTTTAATGCGATCCACAGTCTGGTTCAACAATCACTAGGCCATGTGTTTTTCCTTTTGGAGATCTACCTCACTCAGATTCAAATCCATCCGACAATCCAGTTCAACCAAACCTAAGAACCCATCACCACAAGGCTATCCAGAAATGGCAAGGCTAGGTTGAAAACACTGTCACACCTGGAAAAACCCATGCCATCACAAAAAAAAACCCAAATGAAATACCATTCATGCCAAATATAGTAAGGAAATCACATATGAAAATCGATACCTGCAAATAATCCTGTTGTAGTTGCTTGATCCTACTCTTCCTTGATTGCTCCTTCCTTCCTCTTGCCTTCTTTGCCTTTCTTGAACCAATGCCAAAGTGATCCAAGAAATCTCTAAGTATCCAAGAGTATGAGAGAGAGAGAGAGAGAATAATGAGAGAGCTCTAAAACTGAATTGACAAAAGGTACCAACTAGCCCTCAAAAGCATTTTTATCTAATTAGGCCTCTATTTTCTTCATTTTCCATTATTTTCCTTCATTTTCCTCCTTACATTCAACCTCTGACATTTCACCTCCCTTTTCTCCTAATTTCCATTATTTTCATAAACAAATGTGCCAAAAATGCCATTTTTCCTTTCCAAATTCCTTTTCCATTTCCTTTTCCAATTTCCTTAGCCATATTAACCGAAATGAATACTGACTAGGATGTTTTTCCCAACATTCATCTTGGAATAAGTGTCCCATCAATCGTGGTTATTATTTTTGCATTTATTAACTTTTATTACATGGAAATTTTACCAGGGATGTTACAGAACCCTCCCCCTTTGGGGACACCGTCCTCGGCGTTCAATCACACATATACCTGAACAAAACCACTGTAAAGAAAACATATTGCTCATGGATCTTTATAACATAGCTCGATACAATATTTACAATGATCACCCTACTGAAAATAAACTAACATGACAACATAACAACGTGACAACTATAATGACATGACACCCATATTGTTTATTGGAGCTTTATAGCATAGCTCATGGTGGTATTTATATCCATATACATATGTACATATATCAATACATCACACCAAAACATACACCAAAACATATACCAAACATCATACCAAAAAATTATTTGCCTCAACTGGAAAAAAATGAAGGATACATAGACCACAAATTATCTGCCATCTCCCATGTAGCTTCATCAGGACCAAAGTGTTTCCATTGAACTTTAACTTGCTCTATTGCTCGATTCCAGAGCATGAGCATCTTTCTCTACAATATACACCGAGGCTCCGTTGGGAATTCTCCATCTAGCTCCACCTGCA
The DNA here is from genome assembly GCA_034641835.2 of Pinus albicaulis. NCBI lineage: Eukaryota > Viridiplantae > Streptophyta > Pinopsida > Pinales > Pinaceae > Pinus > Pinus albicaulis. The sequence continues at coordinate 132,930,983 of CM076582.1, read as the reverse complement.
ATAAAAACCATTCAATAAAATGATCAACATATTTAACATAATTCTTAAGAAATGATATATGAAAAATGTCATGAAACTTCACTATGGAAGGTAGTGCAAGTCGATAGGCTGCTGGTCTGATCCTCTCAATAATATTGAAAGGTCCACAAAACCAGGGTGCCAACTTGGCACATGATCCTATCTTCAAGGAGATATTATTGGTATTGATGCACAAGTACACCTGTTCCCTGACCTAAAACTCCTTAAACAACTTATTCTGGTCTACATAACTCTTCTTCTTATCTTGTGTTTCTTTCAAATTCTTTCTGATTACATGTATTTCCTGCTCCATCTCTGCCAACATGTCTGGTCCAATCAATACCCTGTTAACCGGATCACTCCAACTTATGGGAGTATTGTAACTTTGCCCATACAATGCTTCAAATGGACTCCTCCTACATGTCAACCTGTCCACTACAACCATGATGGAATCATGTTGTCTAGTTGTTCTGGGAAAACCTATGATGAAATCCATGGAAATGACCTCCCATTTCCACTTCGGAATCTCAATCAGCTATAGTAGTCCACCTAGATTCCTATACTCTGCCTTAACCATTTGATAATCCAAAAACCTAGCCACAAACTTTGCTACGTCTCTATTCAAATTCGGCCAATAATAGAACCTATTCACTACAGTAAATGTCTTTTGATAGCCTGGGTGACCCAAATATGGTTTTGCATGAAACTCCCTCAAGATCACCTTCTTGAGCTCACTATTGTCCGACACATATATCCTGTCTCTAAACCTAACCAATGCATCTTACATGAGATGATAGTCCATATCCTGTACATGGCCTGCACTTGTACCTATATCTATACTTGTACCACTACCTGTACATGTACCTGTACTCTGCTGCAACCTATGAAAAATCTCCATATACCTGTCATCATATCGACCTGCCTACAAGATCCTATTCTATAAATCTATCCCATAGGAGCTCATAGCTGCTATGAGATTTACATGTATCCGTCTGCTTAGAGCATCTACGACCCTGCTCTCCTTTCCTTTGATGAACCTTATCTCAAAGACGAACTCACTAATCATAGCCAACCATCAAGCTTTCCTGGCGTTTAGAGTCAGCTGGTAAAACAAGTACAAACCTCGTGCCAAGAAGATAATGCCTCCACATCTTCAATGCATGTATGATTGCTGCTAGCTCAAGATCATGCGTCAAATATTTCTTCTCGTGCTCATTCAGTTTCCATGACTCGTAACATACCACCTATCATTCCTACATAAGGAATCCACAAAGTTCTCTACTACAAACTCCTTGTCTGGATCTAAAATCTTTAACATTGAAGCATATGTCAACAACTGCTTAAGCTTCTTAAAAATAGCCTCACACTCCTATGTCCATTCAAACTTCTTACCCTTCCCATGCAATGATGTAATAGGATAAATAATCTTTGAGAAGTTCCTGATGAACGTCCTATAATAACTGGCCAGTCCCATGAAGGATCTCACTTCATCGACATTCCTAGGAGCTACCCACTCCATGATGACCCTTATATTTTCTAGATCTACTGTGATGCCCTCCTTGGAGACAACATGTCCCAAGTAATGTACCTCAGTATGATAGAAACTGCACTTGATGAGCTTAGCATACAACTGATGCTCTCTCAACAACCTCAACACTGTTGCTAAGTGTTCGATATGCTCTTCATCATTTTTAGAATATACCAATATGTTATCAATGAAAATAATAACAAAATTTTCTAGATAAGGACACAACAAACTATTCATCAAACATATAAATATAGTTGGAGCAATAGTCAAACCGAATGGAAATACAACAAAATAATAATTCTTGTACCTAGTCCTAAATGTGGTATTGTAGATGTCCTCTTATTTGATGCATACCCTATGATATCCTGATCTCAAGTTGATCTTAGACAACACTGCTTCTCCCTTCAACTGATCAAACAAGTCATCAATCCTAGACAATGGATACATGTTCTTGATGGTCACTTTGTTCAACTGCCTATAGTCAATGTATAATCTAAGAGTACCATCCTTATTCTTCACAAATAATGTCAGTGCGCCCCATGGTGATACACTTGGCCTAATATATCCTTTTTCAAGCATCTCTTTCAGCTGAAACTTTAATTCTACCAACTTAGGTGTGCTCATCTTGTAAGGTGATTTTTATGTTGGAGCTGCCCCTAGTACCAACTCAATAGAAAATTCTACCTCCCTATGAGGTGGAAACTCTGAAATATATGTAGGAAATACATCCTGAAACTATTGTAGAATTGGGTACCTGATAAAAACATTTGCATCCTCAACTTCCTTACCTTTTTCACTAGAAATATGTACTACGAACAACACACACCCTTTCCCGCAACTACGCTTGGCCTACATAGCTGTCACCACCCTAACTGATGTGGATTTCTTATTTCCCTAAACTCTTGGTTCCCCATTGTCATCCAAGCACTCAATGGATTTGTCATAACAATCCACCTTGCTCCTCTAAAGGTATAACTAGTCATACCCAATAGCATAATGTATGATCCCAATGGAAATTGTTGAAATTTCCACAACCTTGGGTCTAAGATAGAATCTTAAAATATATGATGCTTCCAAACCAAGAATATCAACACGACTACTTTGCACAAAGGAATATAACAACAATAAATCACACATGCACAAAATATATACAAATTTTTACATCTTTCAACCCAACTTCTTTATATTAAACAACATATAATCCAATATCCTAGGGCTCCCGTACCAGGAATAATGGCCCTCAATCATCCACTAGTACACGATACAAACTAGGGCTTGGTGTCAGTACATCGATGAAAAATCTTCCATCAACAAGATACTATGACCATATGGCTAATGTAATCGACTCTCTCAACTCCTCTCGGTCGTACCCTGTACCTGCCCAGTCCTTCGGCTACTGATCTATAGCTCCCGCCTCTATCAATGCTCCAAGTCCATCTAATGCTGAACCTTGAATATCTATTTGCTCACTATTTGATCGTTCTTCCACCAACACATCAACACATCAAGACTCCTATTTACTTTTTTCACAATTCCACTTGTGAAAAAATTTCAATCTTCCCACTACTACTTCTCAGCTACTTAGGGACTTCAGCCCACTATAGTCTTCCTGCAATGCTCCGATGAAGACCAACATAGGGGATGAAGGGCTACCACCTATCACTACAAAATGTCCATCTCCCACATTGAACATGTGCTAGGAGGATTTCCCATCATCTACTGTAGAATTCCTTCTCCACATACAAGTATCGGGCTCCACAAAACTGCTCTTGTTTGATCAGACCCTTGAGCTCAACAACTGCCTCTCTAGCAACTACTTTTTTCCAACAAAGTGTTGCAAACGAGACTCCAACTTGGGAACTATCATGATGTCCTTTATCATACCATAAATGCCCAATCCAAATTCACACTTGGTCCACTCTCACACTGCCCTCCAAAAATCCATGAGTGACCAAGTTTGTTGTAGCATCTGCTCCTAGTTAGGGCATCCAACGCTTAGGAAAACCCTCCACACGACTATTGACAGTCTTCATGTTCAGATTTGGATCAAGGACCTAATTGATAGATCAAATTTCAATGTGTTCTGAAGTGTACCGAAACTGAGTGACCAAATAGATCTCGTCTTCCTGATTCCTGCACCATGAACGATTCAAAAAACTAACACCATATGAAGAAGTTATCATGATTTGAAAAGTCCAGTAAACTACAATTTTTGGCTTTTGACCAAGTTTGACTGGGTTTTGGAAATTCAAAAAAAGAGAATATTATAGGGAGTATTCTTGGAATATTTCATGGAATATTCCTTTTGGGCCAGTAATATGTTGACAGTGGCAGTGATTATTCGGGAAATTGGTTGACTTTTGTGTTTTCGACCAATTAGAAGCTGCCACGTGGCAGACCCGGAGGCCTCCATGTGACCCAGGAATGGTCATGCAAAATTTTGTTGGGGCGGCTGGGGGTTGAACCCTGGACCTTGTGCTAGTTAGGCCCGCGTGTTACTGCCTGCTCTACATGTGTGACTTAACCATATAAGTCTTCGCATTTTATTTAAACGGTATTGGAATCTGTAATGGGAGTTCGGATGGGCCAGCCCCTCCCATATGTCCAATGCCCAAGAACCAGGGGATCGATCCCCAAAACCATTAACCATCTTTGTCGAATTTCAAGGCTGTCACATGATTGCGGTTAATGCCATCCCCAACGAATTTTACGCAGTCATCACATCATTCATCGTTAAGCCTACCTGTCACATGGTGTAAGTTTAATGCGACAATTATTAATCCGACGCGTTACCCGCTAGACATTATGTTAGGCCTATCACATGCAACGGCTAAAATTTATCGCTAACAGATTTATTAGTGGTGTTTTAGGCGCACCACCAAAATGTGCGGATTTTCCAAATCTAACTGCAGTTTAACTTGAGTTCTCCAATTTTGGTGGAGGATTTTTAGGGGACACTGGACAAATTGTGTTTAGGCTCTATCTTGAGCTAGATTCGACCATTCTGAGAGTGTGAATAGTCAATTTAGACTATATCAGACATTCTAGACTCATTGGTGAGGGTTTCAGAGCCATCAAAGGACTTTTGAGTAGGTTTTTTCTTTAGAGAAGTTCTTAGGGCCACTAGGGCCACCATGGGCTAGCAACAGTTTGAGGCTTAACCAGTGTAGCTAGAGGCCTTTCTCAACAATCCAATAGTCAATTTTGGATGTTTCAGACATTATGGAACTAATGGTGTGGTTTTCAGAGCATGTAGAGGACTTTTTAAGGCCGAATTGCTTTAGTTAATTTCTAGAGGCCACTAGGGCCAGCAAGTGCCATTTGGAGAAAGAGGCCTATCCAGAGTAGCCAATATCCATTCTCAGCAAAAAAATAGTATATTTATACTATTTTGATACTTATGAATCCATTGATGGAGTTTTCAAAAGCTTTTTGGGGCTTCTAGAGGCCAAGAACGCACAGAGAGGTTTTCTTTGACCCTAGAGCCAAGGGGTGCCACCAGGTGTTGGAGGCGAAACTGGAGCAGTCGGAGGCCAATTTCTGCAAGTGAATAGTCTATTCTGACTATCTTAGACATTTTTAATCCAATGAAATTTTTTTGAGAGACATTTTAATACTTTTGAAGGTCTGAGATCCACAAGGAAGGTTTTGGCAGCCTAGGGCCATTAGTGGATGGAGGCCTAGATTGGGGAGCTAGTGATAATTTGGAGCAAATGAATAGCCTATTTTGGATTTATGATGTTTTTTGGAGACATTATAAAAGGTTTCAGGGACAAAAAATTATTTTTGAGGGAGTTAGCTCCATAGAGAAGCTCAGGGTAGCTCAAGAGCACTGACTCAAGGAGACCAGTCTAAGGGAGCTGAGGTTCATCTTCAGAAATATTTCAGCCATTCCAGGGATATAAATGGTATTATAAATTAATTAGTTTAGTTCAGATAACCGTTGGAATTGATTTTGTAACTTTTTAAAGAAATTTTCCATCATAATCTCAAATAGCCAAGTCAATTGACAAGAGCTCAAGGGGACGTAGCCCACGATATTCAGGTGAACTCCTATATTAAATTTGTTGTTAAGTGTTGATGCTTATTTGCTGCATTATATGGTTTTTACACATGTTTAATATCAGAAAAAACAAATGGTCTTAAAGCACTTAAACAGTAAAAAAACATACACCTATTTCAAGTATAAAATTCCGCACTTGTCAAGTATAAGCTAGATGTTTTATTTGTTTAACTGAGTGGGAGGTTATTGAAAAGAATAAAAAATTATCCAACTCATTTTCAGATCAGGTTGGTATCACAGCATAGTTTCTTGCTTAACAGAGAACAAGATTGCATGTTTGACTTGAAAGGTGTTTAAATAGTGCAAAGAATTTACTGTTTGCAAACTGATTGTTACTTACAATTTTAAGTTTGATAGAGGTGAAGGGAAAGCTACTGTTATCTAAGTCCAGGAGAGGACAAGAAGGAAGAAAGGATGAATTCATCTTCCTGTTGGAAATGTTGTCATTGATGGCAAAGGAGGAGCACCTGAAATAGCAACAAGGCAAAGAGAGAAGCAAATTAGTAGAGATGCAGAGGCAGCAGAGAGGTAGCAGAGGCAGTAAAATAGAGGAGTAGAGTTAGAAAAAGAAGCATAGATAGTATGAGTATTGTTGAGCTCAAATGTTGTGTGACAATATAATGGGGGTTCTACATATAATTGAAGAAAACCCATATAATTGCTGAGACAGGGTTGAATATTCATTTGAGTAAATTTTGTGAGTAGATCTATGCTACTTGTGAAGTTTCCGCAGACTTTGAATTAAGTCTAAATTTGGCTGTATGTGTTAAAAAAGAGAAAGGAACCTTTATAAGGCTTTTAAGTTAGAAATGAAAGAGAAATTCTCTGTAAACAGAGTAAGAGGTCGAACACTCATTCGGGGTTTATGGTAATTGAGCTTATATGTATAAATGAAGAATTTTTTCTAAATTCTGTATGAAACTTATATGCATTCTTGGTCGAACTCTGTGTGAGAAATAATTGAGTTCCTGTGGCAGTTGTGAAACTCTGTGTTTTGATGAAATGCACTGGAGCATAGGATTGCAGAGATCTTGTAATGAAATCGAACCAATTATTCAAGTGCGGGACTGAGAAGGTGCTATTGGCAAGAATACTCAATTTCGATGAGGATATGAACTCTAATAACATTGCAGAGTTCGAAGTCAAAAAAAAAGGGGAGATCAATGGCACAAAGGGAATCGGGTCTGTGTTGGAGACCTATTCTGATCCAACGAGGAATTGGGGTTTAAGGGAATCATTACAAATTAATTGAATGGAAAAGTCCTTTCAGTAAATCAAGGATCGATGGAGTTGAGATTATCATGGGCAACAAAATGAATTAGAATGGGGGTGCACAGTCCTTAATTAAAAGAGTATATTTGTATTAGCTGAAGGGCGGAACGAGAAGTTAATAGTCCATTAGATCTGTTCGAACCGAAATATTGAACCAGGTATGCAAAAGTGCAGTGTTAAATTTTTGAAGTGGAACGTTGAATGGAGAGGCGGAACCATGAACCATAAACATGTGGAGGCGTTGTGTTATAATGTTGAGAAAGCAAGAGGAAACGGGAGCGAGAGCGGGAATTCCTTGTAATAAGACGTAAAATGAATGATGCGGAACCTTGAGCCAGAGGGCGCGGAACCGAAAGGCGTGAACACTGAAACCAGAGTTTTGGAAACCAGCAGTATCACATTATTCAAAAGTGGTAAGAAAAAACAGTAAAAAAAAAACACGATGCCACAAACTAGATGCCACGTGTCCTAAGGTGGTTTTCTAAAACCATTTCCATCGCGCTTTTTTGAGAAGTTAAGGTCTGTGCATCTAATTTGCATGATATTGCGTGAGAACGTCGGATGAGGGTTTAATTGGAGGTTGGAGCGTGATAAGATATGCGTCGTTGGATGTGAATGGAAAATGGATTGCTGTGAACAACCACATATATATGTTAGATCTGTGGGACCCAGAATCTAAATACGATTCATCATTTGGTTTTTAAAACCAATTATGAGTTCAAATAAAGTCACATACAAGAATTAAAAAGGTTCGAGCCTTTGAGTAAAGGTAAGGTTATAAAGCCGTGGGTCATCATATAAAAGAATTTTATTATAAGTTGAACATTTAAATATACCAAGAAGTGTTCTGTGAACCTTGAAAAGAACCTCATACATATGACAATTGACAAGTAGTGGCACATATCATTGAAGGATGCGATTGCGATTAATCGCATCAGAACTATTGCAAAGGAATTAATCGCATCAGAGTGAAAGCAGAACATCGGAACATACCATTGAAAGTTGCGATTGCGATTAATCGCATCGGAACTATCGTAATCGCAATCAGAAGTATTCAAAGGCGATTTATCGCATCGAGGAATAAGAAAAGTTTGAAAAGTGGGCCCGAAAGGGTGTTGTCTATGTTAAGAGGGTCTGTTATTATATCGCCGAGAGTTATTTGGGTTATATGTTAATATATGTAGTGGGGCCGAGACTTATATTGCCATTTAGCAAGGTCATATGCTTTGACTTCCATTCATAAATGAGTTGATATGTCTTGAACCATAGAAATTGTGAGTAGAAGAAAAAGCCTCTGAAATTGAAAAGAACATTGGTCAGGTTTTATTAAAAGAACATCGTATATGCTTGAGGGTTTATAACCTTATTAAAGGAAAGTTCCACACAGTATTGAAATCGTTAATTGAGATTATTGTGAGTTGCCCAGATTGTGCATTATATGGGAGGCAAAATTTGGGATGCATTTTATATGCACAGAGAGAGAGAGAGAGAGAAAATGTGAGTTAAGTAGGCATGCCATCATATTACATGCTGGTATTTGGGTCTAAATCAAAGTCAGTGTTAATACATGCGTGGTTGCGTTGGACACACAAGAGTCAAAGATTGTGCATTAAAGCTTCAGCATTAATTTAAACTACCAGATCTAAAGGAAAAGTAGGGGTACATGCATAGAAAGATGGAGAATATGCAGAACTGAAAAATACAGTGAACAAAGTATGCAGAACAGTTACATGATAGCTGCAGATACACAATTGCAGTGAATAGCAGAGATATGCAGAACAGTTACCTGACAGTAGCAGAAAAGACAAAACCAGCAAGCGAAGTGCTGGAAAGAAGACTAAGTGAAATTGATATATGTAACTAAAAAAAATGAATGTATATGTTTTAATTGATTTTATATTGTTTGTGATGCATTGGCAAGTCTCTAGAGGAAAACAAAAATCCCACTGTAATCTTGAAATTAGTACATATTGCTATATTTTTCTAAATGAGCTGGACAAAGAAAAGAGAAGGCAGAAGGAAAAGAGTTAGGGCTATTCACTTTGAATTCCCTGTGAGTCATGTGATGAACTCTATAAATGATATCACATTGATATGCATAGAGAGGTTAGATAATGTAGAAATGAAGCAGTGAGGCAGAGAAGAAGGAGGAGCTGATAGAGAATCTGAGGAAACGTAGAGATGATGCAGGGAAGATATGAAGGTCGGTGCACAGCAGTGAAGATGTTACAGAACAGAGCTGATATCCAAGGTAAATTAGCAAGTGTTTTCTTTTGAAAGAGTAAGGAAGTTGGAGCTTCCCTATCAAGTTGTAGCTTGATAGATGTCAGTTGTAGCTGACTGAGGTAGGAGCCTCCTGTAGGTTGTAGCCTGCAGAAAATAGATGGGAGTTGGTGCTTCCACATCAAGTTGTAGCTTGATAAAATGTCAGTTATAGTTGACTGAGGTAGGAGCCTCCTGTAGGTTGGTGCCTGCAAAAAATTGACGGGAGTTGGAGCTTCCTTGCAAGTTGTAGCTTTCAGAATTGAGGTAGGAGCCTCCTGTAGGTTGGTGCCTACAGAAAATCAGTGGTGAGAGGGAGTTGGAGCTTGCCTTTGCATCACAACAATAATAAGATGTGGTTTTCTCCCTTTATGGGTTTCCACTTATATCTGGTGTCTATGTGCATGATGTCTATGTGTTGATATGATATATTTAATCTGCTAATACTTGCTGCTCACATATTAAGACTGTTGGTACATTATTTAATCTTCTTATTAACTGCTGCTCACAAATAAAGATTGCATACACATTATGTTGATGATGAAATGAAGGTGTTAATAAATTTAATGAAAAGTTTTAAAAGTCCATGACTGTGTTAAACTGATTCACCCCCCCCCCTCTCAGTTTAACTAAGAGTTCAACAATTGGTATCAGAGCAGGTTCCTTTGGTGCAAGCCTAATAGCTTGAAGGATATCTGGTTAAGTCATGGACTATCGAAATGTACCTGTGTTAAATACAACAAACTTTCCTGAATGGGAGAGATAAGGTTAAAATAGGATTATTGGCTTATGAACCTGAGGTATGGAAACTTGTATGTGATGGTTACTGCACAGACTCTCCCTCGGTGCAAGAACAACATAGGAATGCCAAGGCAAAATGTGTGATATTCAACAGTCTTCATAACAAGGATCTTGAGTTAATAATGGGTTTAATCTTTGCAAAAGAAATCTAGGATAGATTGCATTTCATGCATGGAGTAGACACTAAGGACTGCACTGTCAAGAAGGAGAAGAGAATTAAGAAGAAGAAAAATTCATTTCAACAGGAAAATGTTCAATCAAATGAGGTACCTACTAATGTGAATGGAAGTAAGAACCATGAAGAAATTACATTTGAAGAAAAAATCAAACTTGACACAGCCTTGACTAAAATAGAAATATTGAAGAATGAAAATAAAGACCTTAAGACACTGGTGCAAATATGTGATGAGAAAGAATATGAAGATAAGAAAGAAATTGTTGGCCTGAAGACACACCTTGAAGAAGCAAAGAAAATAGAAGACACTCTACTACAACAAATGAGCGAGAAAAGTCTGGAATGTGAAAAATTGGAAGAAGAAGTAGTGTGCCTAAGAAAGAAATTAGAAAAAGCCCAAAGAGAATTATTAATGAACACACCTCAAATGAAAAGCTCTGGACAGTTGGACAAGATGCTAAATGCTCAAAGGTCACCTCTCATAAAGGCTGGGATAGGATATGAAGGAGAAACCAGTAAGTCCAAGGTAGAAGATAATAGGAAAATCATCTTTGTAAAGGCTGTAAAGGATAATGAAGCAGCTCAGCACATTCCTACAGAAGTAGAAGCCATCAAGAACATGAGTTGCAGAGAAACAAATAGAAACAAGCAGCAACATGAAAGAACAAAGAATGAGAAGATGAAACAATCAGCTGCTAAAGGCTCATACACTCTTGATTATGAAGTAAATAAATTTGGAAGATGTCAAAGGAGGTTCTTTCCTCCTATGAAAAATAGCACATGTTTTTCTTGTCATAAACCAGGACATATTGCAGCACAATGTAAGACAAGGCCTATCAACTTCAACCAAAAAAAGATGCAGCAAATGAGAAGATTACCTCAAGCAAACAAATGGAAAAGACAATCTTTCCCCAGGTACACAAATCATTTCCATGGCTACTGTTATGCATGCAATAATTTTGGACATAAATTTGTTGATTTTAAATTGTATTAAAAAAGGGGAATAAAATATTATACATCAGCTCAAACATACCTTGGCAAAGTAAGATGTTATGTATGCCTCAAGCGTGGTCACAAAGCAAAAGACTGTAATCTGCCATATACATTCAAGAACTCTAGACAGAGGATGGAATCAAAATAGATCAATCAAAACTATGAATAAAAAAGAAAAGAAGACATTATGAAGAACCCCAATAAAGTATGGAAGGAAAAGATAAAGGGGGAGCTTATTATCTCAATAACATAATGAATCCAGCATAGTCTCAGGGGGAGCTACTCTAGAAAACAAAGCAAATATCCAAACAGTGATAAATATGAAGCAACATCCCAGGGGGAAAGTAATTCATAAATAGTCCCCACAAAAGTAGTCTAAGAAGAGCTCCTTAGAATGAGAACAGCTATAAGATCAGGAAGGGAAAAGAAAATTCCTCTAACAAAGAACTATAGAGGAAGAAGATTATTTAGCTGACAGATTGATGAAAGAAGGGAAGGCAGCAAGCAACCATGGTAGTAGAGAGAACATCAGCCATGAACTTGTAGAACTAACAGTGAATCACATTAAGAAGGATGTGTAAGATAAGTGTCTATCATCATTATGTTATTACATCTTTCATCTATGAAAATTCCCCTTTGAGGAATGCAGTTAAGTGAGTGATAAACCTCTGAGTGATCTGCCCATGAAGATTCCAAGCAAAGAAATTGAAGATGTCTTCCTGAAGTTCATTATGTTAAAACAGTTGAATTGTATGTAAAGCAACAATGATTCTGGAGCAGTCCTAGAAAAGAAAATGCAGTGACATTCCTTTGAATAGAATGGCAGAATAAGCAAATGGTTAAAGATGCCAAGATCAAATTCAGGATATTGATGACTGTTGATGTGAACAGTGGAAAGCTCAATAGTAGAATTTATGAAGGATGTATCAATTATGGGTTAATGTGCAAGCTAAAGTGAAATCTCTGCATGATTTATCAAAGTAGTATCAATTGGTATTTAGGTACAAGCAGCATGTCTATCAACATAATACCAGGTGTTATCAGTGGAGCAACAGTATGGTACAAGTCCTCAGGATCAAGGGATTATGGCAAAAGTACACCATGTTAGTATCCCAGAGTTATCTGCATTATTCAAGCATGAAAAGGTCAATTACAGAGATAAAGGATCAATATTTTGTTTTGAAACATTATATTGAGCATTGAAGCAGTATCTTTTTCTATATATTTGCATGCCTTCCTGAAGTGAGTACATATATATCAATTCTCTCTCTTGAAATCATTCATAACACCATGTGAAGTCTGTTTATAGAGATATTAATTAAACATCTTGACTTGTTTTTGTGGAAGATCATCATGATAGAATAGCTAAAGTGTCTGAAGTTTGAAGGACTAGTAGTGATTACCATTGAAGCTCAAAAGTTCTTTATTAATTCAACCAAATCCTACTTTAGCATAAAGGATTTTCTAGTAATTCACCTTTAAAGAGAGATTGATTATTGACATACATACCCCATTATGTCATAAATAAAACTGCATGGTTGATAAGTGAGACTGACCAATACATTGAAGGGTTTGTTTTTGAAAGTACACTGTACGAGCAGTAAAGTCATTTGGTCTTTTAGATTGAAAGATATCATTGAATCTCACAATAAGTTGTAAACTCTGACTAGATTCATTGATCACATCAGTAATAAGGACCTGCAGCTATTAAGTGTAATATCATTATCAACATTCTAGCTCATATCACCACCAACAGGCAAGAAAAGTGAACCACAGAAATAAAATATATATTGGCTTCATCACAATTGAATAGATGTGTACTGTAGATGTGCATTACAGAAAAAGACTTACTCCATCTACAACCTTCCTCAATAGATATGCATCACAAATGAAGATTATAATATAGACTGAAGTATAGCTAAAGCAAGCTTGATATGTCACATGATGCATTCACAATCTTTAAGGTTTGATCCAATAATGCATTTATGATTAGATAAGGCTGGTACAATATGTTCGATGAAGTGTCATTATCTTCACTTTCAACTTTATACTAGTGAAGGGAGATTGTGCTTTGGGATTGTATTAACTTACAGTGTCTATTCAAGTTCAATAATCCTCAAAAGTGTTCTCTCAACAACTCTTGTACACCAGTTTGGAGCAGCAGGGTACAAAGTCAGAAGAAGAAGGCCTAAACACATCTCTAAGAGAGGAAATGAAGAGATAAAAAGCACACTAGGAAATGTGCAACCCTTTGCCATTGATGTCAAAGGGGGAGGAAAAGCAAGCAAAATAAGAGTATTGGTGGAGTATTTCCATCGATGCCAAAGGGGGAGACTGTTGGAAATGTTGTCATTGATGGCAAAGGAGATGGCAAAGGAGGAGCACATGAAACAACAACAAGGCAAAGAGAGAAGCAAAGTAGCAGAGAGGAAAAGGCAGCAAAGAGGTAGCAGAGGCAGTAAAAGAGAGGAGCAGAGTTAGCAAAAGAAGCAGAGATAGTATCAATATTGTTGAGCTCAAATTCTGTGTGACAATATAATGGGGGTTCTGCATATAATTGAAGAAAACCCATATAATTGCTGAGACAAGGTTGAATATTCATTTGTGTAAATTTTGTGAGTAGATCTATGCTACTTGTGAAGTTTCCGCAAACTTTGAATTAAGTCTAAATTTGGTTGTATGTGTTAAAATAGAGAAAGGAACCTTTATAAGGCTTTTAAGTCAGAAATGAAAGAGAAATTCTATGTAAACAGAGTAAGAGGTCGAACACTTATTCGGGGTTTATGGTAATTGAGCTTATATGTATAAATGAGGAATTTTTTCTAAATTCTGTATGAAACTTATATGCATTCTTGGTCAAACTCTATGTGAGAAATAATTAAGTTCCTGTGGCAGTTGTGAAACTCTGTGTTTTGATGAAATGCACTGGAGCATAGGATTGCGAAGATCTTGTAATGAAATCGAACCAATTATTCAAGTGCGAGACTGAGAAGGCACTATTGGCAAGAATACTCAATTTCGATGAGGATCCGAACTCTGATAACATTGCAGAGTTCAAAGTCAAAAAAAAAAGGGAGATCGATGGCACAAAGGGAATCGGGTCTGTTTGGAGACCTATTCTGATCCAACGAGGAATTAGGGTTTAATGGAATCATTGCGGATTAATTGAATGGAACAGTCCTTTCAGTAAATTAAGGATCGATGGAGTTAAGATTATCATGGGCAATGAAATGAATTAGAACGGGGGCACACAGTCCTTAATTAAAAGAGTATATTTGTATTAGCTCAAGGGCGAAATGAGAAGTTATTAGTCCATTGGATATGTTTGAACTGAAATATTGAACCAGGTATGCAAGAGTGCAGTGTTAAATGTTTGAAGTGGAACATTGAATGGAGAGGCGGAACCGTGAAGCATAAACATGTGGAGGCATTGTGTTATAATGTTGAGAAAGCAAGAGGAAATGGGAGAGAGAGAGGGAATTCCTTGTAATAAGATGTAAAATGAATGGTGCAGAACCTTGAGCCAGAGGGCGCGGAACCAAAAGGCGTGAATAGTGAAACTAGAGTTTTGGAAACCAGCAGTATCACGTTATTCAAAAGTGGTAAGCAAAAATGCTAAAAAAAATGCGATGCCACAAACTGGATGCCACGTGTCCTAAGGTGGTTTTCTAAAACCATTTCCATCGTGTGTTTTTGAGAAGTTAAGGTTCGTGCATCTAATTTGTGTGATATTGCGCGAGGACCGTCGGATGAGGGTTTAATTGGAGGTTGGAGCGTGATAAGATATGCATCATTGGATATGAATGGCAAATGGATTGCTGTGAACAACCACATATATATGTTAGAGCTGTGGGACCCAAAATCTAAATATGATTCAGCATTGGGTTTTTAAAACCAATTATGAGTTCAGATAAAGTTGCATATGAGAATTAAAAAGGTTCAAGCCTTTGAGTAAAGGTAAGGTTATAAAGCCGTGGATCATCATATAAAAGAATTTTATTATAAGTAAAACATTTCAATATACCAAGAAGTGTTCCGTGAAACTTGAAAATAACCTCATACATATGAAAATTGACAAGCAGTGGCACATATCATTGAAGGATGTGATTGTGATTAATCGCATCGGAACTATTGCAAAGGAATTAATCGCATTGAAGTGAAAGCAGAACATCGGAACATACCATTGAAAGTTGCGATTGCGATGAATCGCATCGGAACTATCGTAATCGCAATCGGAAGTATTCAGAGGCGATTTATCACATCGGGGAATAAGAAAAGTTCGACAAGTGGGCCCGGAAGGGTGTTGTCTATGTTAAAAGGGTCTGTTATTATATCGCTGAGAGTTATTTGGGTTATATGTTAATATATATAGTGGGGCTGAGACTTATATTGCCAGTTAGCAAGGTCATATGCTTTGACTTCCATTCATAAATGAGTTGATATGTCTTGAACCATAGAAATTAAGAGTAGAAGAAAAAGCCTCCGAAATTGAAAAGAACATTGGTGAGGTTTTATTAAAAGAACATTGTATATGCTTGAGGGTTTATAACCTTATTAAAGGAAAGTTCCGCACAGTATTGAAATTGTCAATTGAGATTATTGTGAGTTGCCCAGATTGTGCATTATATTGGCGGCAAAATTTGGGATGCATTTTATATGCACAGAGAGAGAGAAAATGTGAGTTTGATAAGTAGGCATGCCATCATATTACATGCTGGTGTTTGGGTCTAAATCAAAGTCAGTGTTAATACATGCGTGGGTGCGTTGGACACACAAGATTCAAAGATTGTGCATTAAAGCTTCAGCACTAATTTAAACTACCAGATCTAAAGGAAAAGCAGGGGTACATGCATAGAAATCTGGAGAGTATGCAGAACTGAAAAAGACAGTGAACAGAGTATGAAGAATAGTTACATGATAGCTGCAGATACACAATTGTAGTGAATAGCAGAGGTATGCAGAACAGTTACCTGACAACAGTAGAAAAGACAAAACCAGCAAGCCAAGTGTTGGAAAGAAGACTAAGTGAAATTGATATATGTAACTGAAAAAAAATCAATATATATGTTTTAATTGATTTTATATTGTTTGTGATGCATTGGAAAGTCTCCGGAGGAAAAAAAAATTCCCACTGTAATCTTGAAATTAGTACATATTGCTATATTTTTCTGAATGAGCTGGACAAAGAAAAGAGAAGGCAGAAGGCAAAGAGTCAAGGCTATTCACTTTGAATTCCCTGTGAGTCATGTGATGAACTATATAAATGATATCACATTGATATGCATAGTGAGGTTAGAGAATGCAGAAATGAAGCAGTGAGGCAGAGAAGAAGGAGGAGATGATAGAGAATATGAGAAAATGCAGAGATGATGCAAGGCAGATATGAAGGCTGGTGCACAGTAGTGAAGATGGTACAGAACAGAGCTGATATCCAAGGTAAATCAGTAAGTGTTTTCTTTTGAAAGATTAAGGAAGTTGGAGCTTCCCTATCAAGTTGTAGCTTGATAGATGTCTGTTGTAGCTGACTGAGGTAGGAACCTCCTGTAGGTTGTAGCCTGCAGAAAATAGATGGGAGTTGGTGCTTCCACATCAAGTTGTAGCTTGATAAAATGTCAGTTGTAGCTGATTGAGGTAGGATCCTCCTGTAGGTTGGTGCCTACATAAAATTGATGGGAGTTGGAGCTTCCTTGCAAGTTATAGCTTGCAAAATTGAGGTAGGAGCCTCCTGTAGGTTGGTGCCTATAGAAAATTAGTGGTGAGAGGGAGTTGGAGCTTGCCTTTGCATCACAACAATAATAAGATGTGGTTTTCTCCCTTTATGGGTTTCCACTTATATCTGGTGTCTTTGTGCATGATGTCTATATGTTGATGTGGTTTATAAAACTTGCTTAATACTTGTTGCTCACATATTAAGACTGTTGTTACATTAACAAATATGCTTGATACTTGCTGCTCACAAATTAATATTGCTCACATATTAAGTTGATCTTGAAATGAAGGTGTAAATTAGTTTAGGGAAAGTTTAAAAGTCCATGAATGTGTTAAACTGATTCACCCCCCCACTCTCAGTTTAACTAAGGGTTCAACACTTCCTTACCCAAAGGACCTCAAGGAAACCCTTGAGGCATAAGAGGTTTTGTTTGCACAAGGCTGCTTGAAGAAGAGCTTGACTCTACAGCCATTTTGTTCAGAACTTTATCAATAGTTTTTGAAAGCTTTGTGAATTTTTGTTGAAGTTAATTAGTTCATTGACATAAGATGACAACTTCTTCAAGTGAGGTTTCAGAATCCTCCTCCTTCACAAGATTCTTTGATGAAGATATGAAGCGAGACTTCTACATCCTGAAGGATAGAGTGCAAATTCTGTTTGAAGATAGAAAGGAAAGCACTAGACTTCATGAGAAATTGGTTGCTATGAAGCAAGAGAAGGAAGAAATTATTCAAAGATTGCATGAGATGGAGATGCAGCTCCATCAAGCCCAAGAGGCCTTAACCAAGAACATGCATGAAGCAGAGGTAAATCACTCAAATTTGTCTTCAATTTTATCTTCAGAAAGATGTGCAGGTTTGTTTGAAAAGCACACTAGAGGTATAGGGTCCAAGTTGATGTTAAAAATGGGCTATGAAGGCAAGGGTTTAGGAAAACATGCACAAGGCATGATTGATCCTATTTTGGTTGAGGAGAGACCTAAGAAACTTGGTCTTGGTTATGTTCAATCTAATGGAGAAAACTCCAAAGCCATGAAGGCATGTGAGACAACTACAAAAAGAACTTTTGTTCCAAGTTCTAAACGACAAACATGTCAAGTTTGTTTTCAAGTTGATTGCCATTGTTTGAAGCATATGTTGCAGCAAGATGTCTGTAGACATGCAGCTTATGGCGAGCATGATAGTTCGGACAACTATCAAGACAATAAAACTAATGTTAATCTACAAAGGAAAGCTGGAACCTCTACCAGTTCATCTCCTCATGAAGGCAAAAAAGATGGACATGCAAAGCAACATTTGAGGTATAATTATTCCCATAGTCAAGTTGATTATGTTTCATATAAGCATGACAAATCTGCATGCTTGAATGAAAGAAAGAGCTGTTGTGCATATTGTGGTCTGTGTAACCATGTTGTTTCAAAATGCTGGAAGAGGATGAAGGCATACAAGAAACAATTGAGGCAAAGGAAACTTGCAAAGAGGGTGCAAAATACAGCTTGCACATATTGCCAGAGAAAGGGACATTTTATTTCCCAATGTTGGACATTGCATCCAACTAATCATCCCAAGCACATGAAGCAAGAGGATAGAAAGACTGGTGAAATTGGAACCAAAGATTCCATCATTGATGTGAGAACATATGTTTCACAAGAAGAATATTTTCAACAGAAAAAGTCATCGTGGAAGTGGCTTGGTAAGAAGTGGTTTGACTTCTTGACACAGTAAGACATACATTCATTTGTACATATGAAAATTTCAGTTATGTACGCATGTTTTATGTTGGAAACTTATGTTTGTTTGAGCCACCTTGGATCGATGATCAAGGACATGATGTTCAGCTACCTTCTATAAATTTCTCGCCAAAAACTTCTGAGTGAGTTAAAGGAAGACAATTTTTGACAGGAGGACAAGAGCATTCAAGAAGGGAAGTGTTGACTACCTTCGAGTTTTGGTTCAAAGGCACTAAGCCATGCAAGGCAAGGTGTATGGAAGCTGAAAAGTGAGGGTGTTGTACTATCATCTACTGAACAGATAAGTTAATCAGTCTTTTGGGGTCCAAAAGATTCCCAATGGGGAGGTGTGATTAGATTTGGATCAAGGACTTAAGTGATAGATCAAACTTCAATGTGTTCAGAAGTGTAAAGAACCTAAGAGAAAAGATAGATATCGTCTTCTTAATTCTGATGCCGTGAACGGTTTGAAAAACCAACACCGTATGAAGAAGTTATCGCGATTTGAAAATTCCAGTAAACTGCAATTTCTAGCTTTTGACCAAGTTTGACTGGGTTTTGGAAATTCAAAAAAAGAGAATATTCCAGGGAATATTCTTGGAATATTCCACAAAATATTTCTCAGAATATTCCGTCTAGGCCAGTTAGATGTTGACAAGTGGTAGTGATTAATTGGGCAGTCGGTTGACTTTTATGTTTTCGACCAATTAGAAGCCGCCACGTGGCAGGCTCAGAGGTTGCCACATGGCCCAAGAATGGTCATGCAAAATTTTATTGGGGCGGTCAGGGGTAGAACCCTCAACCTCGTACCTGCCAGGACTACGTGTTACCACCTACTCTACGTGTGTGACTTAACCATATAAGTCTACGCGTTTTATTTAAACAATATTGAAATATGTAATGGGGGTTCAGAGGGGCCAGCCTTGATGGCCAACCCGTCCCATATGTCCAACGCCCAAGAACCAAGGGCTCGATCCCCAAATCCATTAACCGTCTCTGTTGAATTGAAAGGCTGTCACATGATTTCGGTTAATGCCATCCTCAATGGATTTTACGCAATCACCGCAGCATTTGTCGTTAAGCCTACCTGTCACATAGTGTAAGTTTAATGTGACAATTATTAATCCGGTGCATTACCTGCCAACCTTTATGTTAGGCCTATCACATGCAAAGACTAACATTTATCACTAATGGATTTCTTGGTCGTAGTTTAGGTGTGCCACCAAAATGTGCGGATTTTCCAAATCTAACTGCAGTTTAACTTGAGTTCTCCAATTTTGGTGGAGGATTTTTAGAGGACATTGGACAAATTGTGTTTAGGCTCTATCTTGAGCTAGATTCGACCATTCTGAGAGTTTGAATAGTAAATTTTGACTACATCAGACATTATGGACTCATTGGTGATGGTTTCAATGCCATTAGAGGACTTTTGAGCAGTTTTGTTTCTTCAGATAAGTTCTTGGGGCCACCAGGGCCACCATGGGCCAACAGCAGTTTGAGGCTTAACCAGTTCAGCTAAAGGCCTTTATCAACAATCCAATAGTCAATTTTGGATGTTTCAAACATTATGGAACTAATGGTGTGGTTTTTAGAGCGTATAGAGGAATTTTGAAGGCCGAGTTTCTTCGGGGAAGTTCCAGGGGCCACTAGGGCCAACAAGTGCCAGCAGGAGAAAGAGGCCTATCCAGAGTAGCCAATATCCATTCTCAGCAAAAAAATAGTCTATTTAGACTATTTTGATACTTATAAATCCATTGAAGGAATTTTAAAAATCTTTTGAGTACTTCTAGAGGTCGAGAACCTACAAATAATTTTTATTTGACCCTAGAGCCAGGGGGTGCCACCAGGTGTTGGAGGCGAAACCGAAGCAGTCGGAGGCCAATTTCTGCAAGTGAATAGACTATTATGAATATTTTGGAAATTTTTAATCCAATTTTTTTCAGAGAAATTTGAAGACTTCTGAAGGTCGAAGAGCCACAGGGAAGTTTTGGGTAGCCCAGGGCCATCAGTGGATGGAGGCCTAGATTGGGGAGCCAGTGTTCATTTGGAGCAAATGAAAAACCTATTTTGGATGTCTGATGTATGCTATAGATAGTAGAAAAGGTTTTAGAGACACAAAATTATTTATGAGGGAGTTAGTGCCATAGAGAATCTCAGGGTAGCTCAAGAGCACTAACTTAAGGAGACCAGTCTAAGGGAGTCAAGGTTCATCTTCAGAAATATTTTAGCCATTCCAGGGATATAAATGGTATTCTAAAACCATTGGTTCAGTTCATATAACCATTGGAGTTGATTTTGTAACTTGTAAATGAAATTTTCCATCATAATCCCAAAGAGCCAAGTCAGTTGACAAGAGCTCAAGGAGACGTAGCCCATGATGTTCGGGTGAAATCCTATATTAAATTTGCTATTATGTGTTGATGTTTATTTGCTACATTTTATGGTTGTTACACATTTTTAATGTCAACAAAAACAAATGGTCTTAAAGCACTTAAACAGTAAAACAATATACACCTGTTTCAAGTATAAAATTCCCCGCAAGTCAAGTATAAGCTAGATATTTTATTTGTTTAACTGAGTGGGAGGTTATTGAAAAGCATCACAACTTATCCAACCCATTTTCAGATCAATTCACCAACAATCCTCTCCTAGACACTTATCCTATGCGATATCTTCTCCTAGTTAGGGTTTCTTAACACCCAAGACAACCCTAACAATTGGCTCCCATGGGTTGCAAATGAAACTAATCCATAGCACAAATATTCACTGTGGAAACTACCCACTAGTTAGGGCTTCTGACATCCACGTCAACCCTCCCTCCTTGGCTTCCACAGGCTACTTATAAAATGATCCAACACTAGTCAAAACCATGACCCAACACAAGACAATTTGTTGCTCCAAGTCTGTTATAATGCTGTTGTAATGACTGTGACTATTTAGGGCATCATATCCTGCTGCACCACCTCTTAACCAAGCACCGAAACTGCACCCAATCACTGTGACATCATCAAGGAAGGGTCTTCCACTTCTCAGCTGTTGTTCTGAGCATTTTTTAGCCCCAAAACATCCCTATCCAACCCTTTTTTTTTAGTGGTAAGGCCTATGTCCTACCACAGACCTTTGCTATCACCTACAACCCACCCAAAAACAAATTTTCTTACCTTGTTGCTACCCTAACAGACTTGCATTGAACCTGATTCATCCTCGACTTGGATGTAGCATAGAAAAACCCTCCACACAGTCACCAAGAGGCTCCAACAACCCTTAAACTCCTTGTTTTTCTATCCCTATCTCTGCGACCAAGAATATAGGCATCTCTCCTCTTCAACGAGCTTCTTATTCTCCTTTTTTGAGCTCACGTGTTTCTCCAAATGGATGGTCTAAATGGCCTCCACTCACCTCCTATTTATACACAAATATAAGGGCTCCACGAATTCATGAAGGGTCATGTCTATTGGATGAATTCTCCTCAAGCCTACATGACTTGACTGTCTAAATACTAATTACAACTTCAAAAATTCATAACTCAAGTTTTAGAGTTCTGATTTGAGTTTTTTTCAAAGCATTGGAATTTCCATGCCAAGCTCTATCACCTCAAATTTTCTCATGCTCAAATTCTTCATGGTTTTGGCCCAAATCCCAATGGGTGCAAAGCCCCAAGCTTGGGTTCCAAGCCCAAAATTCCACATATGGAGCTCCTTCATCCAAACCCTCGATTCACAAGGCTTGAAGTACCTCCTAAGCTACAAAAATCAACACTCCCTCTTAGCGAGGGAGGTACTTCCAAGGCTAGGAAGTAACCATCATCGTCTGGCGACACTAGCCCATATGGCGTCTATCACTGTAGAAAACCCTAAGAATGAACCTGAAAATCTTGGTAGTGCCTATGCCTCATCATATCTGAACCTACAGATCCCAAACCTCCATAGGGATGCTCCCTCCAAGGTCAGGCTCCCTTTGACCCTACACGATCTCCTTTGACTCAGTCCTGCAAGCACTCATCCTCCTGGATCAGTTAATACTTGTCACAAATCCCTCCAATCTTGGATATGAAACATCATGATTCGATGAAGAATTTAGCCTGCCAATCTGAAGTCCATCACATGAAGCCATATCGATCAACCTGATCTCGTCAAACGCAAAGAAACCTTAGAGTTGTCCCAACCATCCATAACAAATTAACGAAAGTCCATGATCAACAATCTTCCCTACAAAAATCTATTGTTCACTGGGCTCACCACTAATCCATGAGAACTCCCAGCCAATCTCGCTGCCAAGCCAGTCAAGACCACATCTCCATGTATTAATTTGAACCCTCTGCTCCATGATATAGACACCCACAATGCCCTCTGATTTTCTTCATTGTGAAAACTCCGATTCACCATCCCTGAATATAGCTCAAATATGCTTTGATACCATGTTGAAATTTCCATGACCTTGGGTCTAGGATAGAATCTTAAAATATATGATGCTACCAAACCAAGAATCTCAATAGAACTACTTTGCATAGCACAATATAAATAACAGTAAATCACATATGCACATAATATATACAACTTTTTACATTTTCCAACCCAATTTCCACATATTAAACAACATATAATATAACATTCTAGGGCTCCCGTACTAGGGATAATGGCCCTCAGTCATCCACTAGTACAAGATATAAACTGGGGCTTGGTGTCAGTACATCGACAACTAGTCTTCCCTCAATAAGATACTCTAACCATCTAGCTGATGCAGTCGACTCTCTCAGCTCCTCTCAGTCGTACCCTATACCTTCCAAATCCTTTGGCTCCTAATTTGCAACTCTTGCATCTATCAATGCTCGAAGTTCATTTGAACACTGAGCATCAGCTATCAATCTGCTCACTAGTTGATTGTTCGTCCACCAACGCATCAACACATCAAGACTCATGTAGAGTTGTTCATGGATCCACTTGTGAACAACTCTCAATATATCCACTGCTGCTTCTCAGCTACTTAGGGAATTCAACCCACTATGGTCTTCCCGTGCTGCTTCGATGAAGAACAACATATGGCATAGAGGGCTGACACCTATCACTGCAACATGCGCATCTCCCACAATGAACATGGGTGGAATTCTCATCATCTATTGTAGAAGTCCTCTGCACACAAGTATCGGTCTCCAAAAAACTACTCCTGGTTGATCAGACCCTTGAGCTCAATAACTGCCTCTATAAAAACTACCTTTGTCCATCAAAGTGTTGCACACTGAGCTCCATCTTGGGAACTATCACATTCCTCCAATGTACCATAAATTCCCAATCCACGTTCACACTTGTTCCACTCTCACGCTTCCTTCCAATAGTCCACAAGTGACCAAGTATGTTGTAGCATCTACTCCTATTTAGGGCATCCAACACCTAGAAAATCCCTCCACATGGCTGCTTATAGTCTTCACCAAAAATCCTCTCCTAGGACACTTATCCATTGCAATATATTCTCCTATTTGGGGTTTCTTAACACCCAAGACAACCCCAAAAAATGGATCCCATGAGATACGAATGAAAATGATCCAAAACACCAATCTTCACTGTGGAAACTACCCACTGGTGAGGGCTTCTCACCTCCATGTCAAGCCTCCCTCCTTGGCTTCCACAAGTTGCTCATAAAATTATCCAACAATGGTCAAAACAATGACCCAACACAAAACAATTTGTTGCTTCAAGTCTACTATAAATATGTTGTTATGACCGTGACTGGTTAGGGAATCATATCCTGTTGCACCAACGCTTAACCAAGCACCAAAATTTCACCCAATCACTGTGGCATTATCAAGGAAGGGTCCTCCACTTCTCGACTACTGTTCTGGGCACTTTTCAGCCCCAAAACATCCCTACGCAACCCCTATTTTGTAGTGGTAAGGCATGCATCCTACCACATACCTTTTTTGTCACCTACAACCCACCCAAAAAATAGATTTCCTGACCTTGTTAGTTCCCAAACACACTTGAATTGACCCTGATTCATCCTTGTCTTGACTATAGTATAGAAAAACCCTCCACCGAGTCACCAAGAGGCTCCAACATCCCTTGAACTCATCATTGTTTTGTCCCTCTCTTTTCGGCCATGAATATAGGTGTCTCTCCTCTTCAACAAGCTTCTTATGCTCCTTTGTTGAGCTCTTGTGTTGCGCAAAATGGATGGTATAAATGGCCTCCACTCACCTCCTATTATACAAAAATAGAAGGGCTCCTTGAATTCATGAAGGGTCATGTCTATTGGATGAATTCTCCTCAAGCCTACATGACTTGATTGTCCAAATACTAATGAAAACTTCAAAAATTCGTAACTAAAGTTCTAGAGCTCCTATTTGAGTGATTTTAGAAAAGTTGGAATCACCCCGCCAAGATTTATCACCTCAAATTTTCTCATGCTCAAATACTTCATGGTTTTGGCCCAAATAACGATGGGTGAAAAACCCCAAGCTTGGGTTCCAAGCCCACAATGCCACTTGTGGATCTCCTTCCTCCAAACCTTCAATCCACAAGGCTTGGATTACCTCCCAGGCTACAAAAATCAAGAAAAATGTGTTCAAGTGTGCTGTTGTAGACATGTTATTCAACTCAAATGCACAAGCTCTTTCCCAATGGTGAACTCTTTTCTTTGTACCTATAGGCAACTGCTATAACCAAGATTTTGCATGCATTTATTTATTCAAACCACACTTATCCGCAAATTTAGGACTAACATAACTATAATTATATCTAGGACTGATCAAAATAGAAATAACTTGATGAAAAAGCTTACCGCCCATCTCAATGATAAATGCCTGGTGTTCTGTGTGCCTGTTATCCAAAACTACATAAATACGAGGGATGATTTTCCCAACATCCCCAATAGTTTGTGCCTCCTATTCACTATATATTTGAGGCCTACGAGCTTGATTCTATGGAAAATATCTCTTAAGGTATTCCTTACCGCATGTCCAACACTCCAACCGTCCAGTACCATCACCTCTATGTTGTTGCTATGACCCATGTCCTTGTCGAGTTTCATTAAAATTATTTTGCAGTGCCACATTTTCTTTCTCTTTTGCATTCCGAGGCCTTCTTATTTTTAGCGGCCATTTACCCTTACCTTTATCTTTCCC
Organism: Pinus albicaulis; assembly: GCA_034641835.2. Lineage (NCBI taxonomy): Eukaryota > Viridiplantae > Streptophyta > Pinopsida > Pinales > Pinaceae > Pinus > Pinus albicaulis. The sequence goes on along the minus strand of CM076582.1, from coordinate 132,905,315 downwards.
TTTCCATTCTTGCTGAGATTCATTCTTACACTTTGACCATTCATAGTAATCTTTAAATTTCCTAATAACCTCCTCAAGTGGTTGAGGCTCATCATACTCAATCTGATCTCTAAATGCTAATGGAAAACCACTAACAAACCACTAAAATTTAGCCTTCTCATCTTTAAGATACGGTATATACCTCAATAGCTCCAAAAACTTAGTCGTGTACTCTTCTTCCGTCATCGATCCCATTTTTATCTCATACAATTCTTTAGCCTTATTGTCATTGTTGGGAAAAATACTGAGAGGGGGGGGGGTGAATCAGTATTTACTGCATAATCAAATCTTTTTACTTTTTCATTCCTTAAAACCCATACGCTACTTTACTTCAGTAAACTAGCGTATATACGTGGATCCCCTTTATGAAACTTGCGTATACACAGAGATCTAGATATGTCATTAATTCTTCACTTAAACCATTCCATCATTTATTCTTCAGATATTCAATAAGCAGTAAACATGTGCAGTAAGAACAGAATAAACCATCACACAAAGCATCACACATGAACACCAGAATTTTAGGTGGAAACCCAAATCGGGAGAAAACCACCGCTGCAGTTGCTCAGCCTTCAATATTTTATTATAGAGAAAACATCTTACAACATATGAAGTCATGCTAGACACGTACTTGTGCACCCACTCGCGCTCGTTTACCAAATTCTCCCTGGCTGAGCTCCAACCCCCGACTCAAATTCTCTCCCCGGAAGGGATCTACGACCCCCCGACTCGCTTACCAAATTTCTCCCTAGAAGGGAGCTACCACTCCATCTCTCGCTTACCACTCTCTCTCCAGCCTCTCCCGGAAGGAGCTACAACCCCCGACCGAAGGCTACAACCTTCAGCACCCCTTCGCACCACGTTTCATCAATTTTCACACTGGATCCAACAACTTCAATAGAACAATACTTGTAGGCCACGTTTCATCATATTTCCAGACTGAACCCTTTCCATGCTTTTTAGCACAAACATACATCACCAACAGATACCTATCAACACAGATCAGATAGCAGAAACACAGCAGAACAGATCAGATATTTCATACCCTTTGCTTCAACAAACCCTAGTTTGCATACGCGCTTTTACTTCACTGATGTCGCGTATATACGCGCTTCCGTCCACACGAACAAGCGTATACCTCTGTATGTATTTTATTGCGCATACGCGCTTCCACTTCATCGAAGACACGTATATACGCGCTTCCTCTGCGGCGAAGTAGCGTATAGATCTTCAATCATTATAGAGCAACATACTTCTTCAGATCAGATATTCAGTTCAGATTTACCCTTTCACTTCAGACAGATGTTCGTCTAGATGTTCGCCTCATCACAGATCTAAGCCTTCCATAATCAGATCTAGCAAATACAAATGCATTTCAGATCTAGATCCCCTTCTTCATCATTGGTGCATCATACATTCAGATTTATCATTCAAGTGTAACCCTTTCCATTCAGATATACTTCAGAGAGAAGTATTCATTCAAGCTCAGACATCTTGCACCCACACCTATGATTTGCACAATGAATGTCTTCTCCTTATATAGGTTTATCCTTTTCAATACCATGAGCCCCTTTTTCAATACCATGGGCCAAAACAATACCATGAGCCCAAAACTACCTGGACGGGGTCAATTAGGCGGATCATTACCCAATACAATGGGTCAATACCATGGTGATTACCCCTGGTTTTGCACTTTTAGAGTGCTTTTTCACATACGCGACTTATCACGTTCTTTCCCGCGTGCATACGCGACTTCCCCTAGACATATCCGCGTATTCATAGAGACATACTTTTTCATCAAGATTGAGCACATGCTGACTTCTTTTCTTCACTGCCTTCTGTACACACTGTAGATACATCATAGTTAGATTATCAAGAACATATTCTAGCAAGCACAACTTCACCAAGTAAGTTGTCATCATCTTCATTAAGAGGGTTGCCTTTCAAGGACAACACTTAGCATAATATTGTCAACAAACATCATATCACATCAGATTTACATCATTTACCGAGTCCATCAAGTCAAGAATAACTTCATCAGGTGGATTGCCATCAAGGACAACACATGTCAACAGTCACATGTCTTCATCTTCATTCAGTGGGTTGCCATCAAGGACAACACTCTGCATCATATTTCCAACAATCTCCCCCTTTGGACTTGATGGCAACCACGATGGTGTTTGATCACCACAACAGATAGGTACATTAAGAATACCATGACACCATGTCACTCTCTCCATTTTTGACACCATTCTTTTGATGGCAACCACGATGGTGTTTGATCACCACAACAGATAGGTACATTAAGAATACCATGACACCATGTCACTCTCTCCATTTTTGACACCATTCTTTCTCTTCATTCAAACACCATGTCACTCTCCCCCTTTGACATCAAGGGAAAAGGGCGGATCAAAGACCAACATACTCTCCCCTTTTTCTCCTCATGTGGAAGAAACGTTCTGCAGATCTGATATATACTGAAGTGACCAAGCTCCCCCTGAGTTCATGCTGAATCTTCAAACAAATTTTCAATGAAGTACATGACTCTATGAACTTCCTATCACCAAATAATCATACTTACATCAAATATCCAATCCAAGTGGATTTACATAAGAGACTCAACTACCCAACCAAGTGGGTTTACACATTGCAACTCAGGTACCCAACCAAGTGGGTTTACAAAATTTTGACAAGTCCTTACATGACTGAATATTACAATTTTACATCATGGGTCTCAACAAGACCTTTTCATCAAAATACAAATATGAATTTTCATAACCAACACCAGAAAGACTTCAAAGAACATATTTCAGAATCACCATAATGCCAATAATGCATTATAATCAGCAATGTCACTGCTCCCCCTGAATCTGTGCATCCAAGCATCCTTTTCATATGACTAAGGCTCCCCCTTAGTTTGTGCATCATGAACACTTTCACCAACAAATCATCAAATCATTAGAAAAAGAATTATGAGAACTGGAACACCACCAGATATACCAAACAGTATCAGAGATACCAGACAGCACTGCAGCTGTGCTGAAGAGAGCTGACTCCAAGCAAAAGTTTTTCAGCAATCAGACATACGCGGTTTTCTATGCAGGAACTCGCGTATATACGCGACTGTGTTTCAGGAAACCCGCGTATCCACTACCATCTTCTAAAATTTATGCAGATTTGTTCTTTTGACTAGCAGAGAACACTCCCAGCTTCTGTCTTAGATACTCGAACGCTTCCCTGGGCAGAGGTTTGGTAAAGATATCAGCAACTTGTTCTTTGGAGGGAACATACTCCAAATTCACCTTTTGTTCAAGCACTTGTTCACGTAAGAAGTGATACTTGATGGGAATGTGCTTGGTCTTCGAATGCATAATAGGATTCTTTGAGATACTGATGGCACTTGTATTATCACACATAATGGAGATAGGAGTTGCACATCTGATTTGAAAATCTTGCAAGGTTTGCATCATCCACAGGAGTTGAATGCAGCAAGATGCGGCAGCTACATACTCTGCTTCAGCTTTTGATAAGGAAATAGAATTTTGCTTCTTGCTGAACCAAGATACTAACCAGGGCCCCATATAGAATGCACCACCACTGGTGCTTTTTCGATCATCAACACTTCCAGCCCAATCTGCATCAGTGTACGCATGAAGAGTAAGATCAACATTCTTTGGATACCATAGACCAAAGTCTTGAGTTCCTTGTAGATATTTGAATATTCTTTTAATAGCCTGAAGGTGAGACTCTTTTGGATTAGCTTGGAATTGCCCAACAATCCCAACTGCATGCATAATGTCAGGTCTAGTCCCAGTGAGATAAAGTAGACTTCCTATCATCGATCTGTATTCTGGTTGATTCACTGTGGGAGAATCATCATTAGAGCTAAGACTGCATCCGGTTATCATTGGTGTACTTACAGGTTTTCATTCTTCCATGCCATACTTCTTTAGAATTTGCTTAAGATATTTTGCTTGTGATAGAAATATACCATCTGCAGTTTGATGCACTTGCAAGCCAAGAAAGAATGTTAGTTCCCCAAGTAAAGACATTTCAAATTCTTGCTGCATGACAGAGGCAAATTTTTGACTCATAGATTCTTCGTTACTCCCAAAAATGATATCATCAACATATACAACCACAATCAATAGTTTGTCATTTTCAACTTTTGTGTATAAGTTGCTATCATCAGACCCCTTTGAAAATCCTTGTTGATGAAGATATTTGTCAAGACGATAATACCAAGCCCTTGGAGCTTGTTTGAGACCATATAGAGCCTTTTTAAGTCTACAAACAAGATTTGCATCATTTCCCAAAATTAATCCTTCTGGTTGTTCTATATATACTTCTTCTTCTAGATCACCATTAAGAAATGTAGATTTAACATCCATTTGATAAACTTTGATTTGTTGATAACTTGAAAAAGCAAGAAACATTCTTATGGCTTCAAGTCTAGCTACAGGGGCAAAAGTTTCTTCAAAGTCTATACCTTCTTGTTGAGTATACCCTTTGCAAACCAGTCTAGCTTTGTTTCTTACAACATCCCCATTCTCATTTAACTTGTTCTTAAAAATCCATTTAGTTCCAATGACATTTTTATCATGAGGTCTTGGAACCAAATCCAAAGTGTCATTCTTTTCAATTTGAACAAGTTCGTCATCCATGGCTTGCCTCCAACATTCATATTTGCTAGCTTCATTGACATTGTGTGGTTCAATTGTGGATATGAGTGCCAAATGATTAGAAGATCCTACAAGAGTTCTCCTTGTTCGTACACCAGATTCCTTGTCACCCAAAATTTGAGATTCGGGATGATTCTTTTGAACATATCTGGATGGAGCTTTTTCAGATAGATCATCTTCAGGTTCTTCATTGGATCCACTGTCTATATTATTGCTATCTGATGTAGAAGGCCATATGTCGCTATCATCTTCTTTTGTTGTTTGTTTTTCTTCTTTAGGAGCTGCAGGAGACTCATCAATAACAACATCAATACATTCAACAACCTTTTGAAGCCTCTTATTGTAACATGTGAATGCTTTGCTTGAAGATGAGTAACCAAGAAGTATCCCTTCATCTGTTCTAGGTTCAAACTTGCCAAGCTTTTCATCATTATTTTTGATAAAGCATCTACTTCCAAAAACTTTAAAATGCTTTACAGTGGGAGAATTACCATACCAGAGTTCATATGGAGTTTTGTCACTATTTACCCGAACATGAGCCTTGTTGAGAATGTTAACTGCTGTATGTGCTGCTTCACTCCAGAACATGTCAGGAACATTAGAGTGAGCAAGCATAGCTCTAGCCATTTGAACAATTGTTCTATTCATTCTTTCTGCTACACCATTTTGTTGTGGAGTGCCTACTACAGAGAACTGTCTTTTAATCCCATGTTGTTCACAAAATTTAAAGAATTCATTTGATGAATATTCTCCTCCTCGATCAGATCTAAGACACTTGATTTTTAGATCTAATTCATTTTCTGCCAATGCTTTGAAGCTCTGAAATTTTTCAAGTGCTTGATCTTTGTGTTTAATGAACCTGATCCAACACATTCTAGAGTAGTCATCAATAAATAAGATATAGTATTCATCCCCACGTAATGACTTTTTCCTCATAGGTCCACAGATATCAGTATGAATGAGTTCAAGAGGCTTACTTGATGATCCTTCTTTGCCATTAAATCGTACTCTGGTCTGCTTACCAAATTGACAAGATTTGCATATGGTACTTTATGGAAGATTGATCTTTGGAAGATCACGAACAGCTTGAAGTATGCTTGCTTTGTTGATTTGAGAGAAACTCAGATGCCCCAGCCTTCTATGCCATAGCCAATTTTCTGAAGATTTTCTCAAGTAACATTGATCTATGCCATTTAGTATATACAGGTTGCTTGGATTTCTTTTTCATTTTATAATGATTTTACCTGTATCAAGATCACGAACCACACACTCTTTGGAACTGAAGACCACTTCTGCTCCTTGATCACACATTTGACTAACACTCAACAGGTTATGCCTTAATCCATCCACATACATGACATCTTTAGCCTTCACCTTTTCTTTTAGAAATACTGACCCTTTTCCTTTAATTACAGCAGGAGTATCATTTCCAAATGTAACTTTCTTTTCTTTTTCCAGAGCATTATAAGTATGGAGTTTGCTTTTGTCACCTGTCATGTGTCTTGAGCACCCACTATCGATGTACCATTGATTTTCTTCACCTTCTGCAAATAATGCTATCCCACAATTTTCAACCGTCGGTTCTTTCTTTTTCCACACTTTAGAGCTTGAGGGAACATGTTCTTTTGGCTGGATCTTGTTCCTGCATTCAGATTCTTCATGGCCAAAGTTATTGAAATAAGTACATTCAACTTCACTTTGAAGAGGAGAAAAGTTGTTATAGGTATTCTTCTTTGGTTCAGTATCCAACATTTTCTTTCTTGCTTCTCTTGTCATGATGGTTTTATATGCAACACATTGAACAACTTTATGACCAAAATTGTGACATGTGAAACATTGCCCATTGAAGTAGAAATTTTTGCGATCATGGAATCTTCTATTTGAATTTACCTGTTGGGTGTAGCGTCTTTGAAAGCTATCCCTGTTAGTGTTCCTTGAATTGAGATGGTCCTGCTTTTCCTGTAGAGATCCTTTATTCCCTTGCTGAGTTGTTGAATGTAGTAAACCACCTGTAGCTGCTTTTAGATAGTTTGGTGCTGAAGCTTGAGAAGATTCTCCGGTATATCCAAGACCTGTCTTTATAAGAGGAGAACGTTGTACCTTGATAATCTCATCTAAGGTTTCAGATCCTTTAGAAAATCTAAGATTCAAGGTCTTTGCTTTCTCAACTTCTTTTCTTTGACTTACCACTTCAAATTCTAGTTTTTCAATATGTTTCTTTGCTTCTTCAAGCTGCTTTTCAATGGTCTCTCTGATTATCTTTTGTTCTTCTAAGAGAATTTTGTAATCTTCTAAGCGTAGTTTGAGTTGATTATTTTCTTCAAGAAAATCGTTTTCCTCTAGAGCATCCATAAAAGTATCATTTTCTTCTTTTTGTTCAAATGCCATGAGAAGTCTAAGATCTTCTTCACATTCTTCCTCACTATTAGATGACCCATCACTATCTTCATTAGTATAGTAACTTTTCTTAGAGCTAGATTGGTTCTTATTCCTTATTACTACTTCTTTTCCTTTATAAGGACATTTTGCAGCATAATGACCAACTTTTCCACACTCAAAACATTTGAAGGGAAGCTTACCTTTGAATCTTCCAGTACCTAGTTGGAGCTTTCTCACGAAATTTTCTTCTTCTTCATCGGATATATAGCTGGATTCTTTGACAGCTTCCTTTTCCTTTCCTTTTGTAGATGCCTTAAAAGCAGCTTCTCTTATTTGAGAAGGACCTCCTTGTCTCATTTCAAAAGCAGTCAGAGTACCATGTAATTGAACAATAGTAATCGTTTGCAGATCTTTCCTTTCTTCAATAGCTGAAACTTTAGAGTCAAATTTTGAAGTCAAGGATCTTAAGACCTTTTCCACCAGAGTAGTATCAGTTATGGTTTCACCCAAATTTCTCATTCGATTTACAATATCATCCAGGCGAAGAAAGAAACTGGCAACACTCTCATCACTATGCATCTTCAAATTTTCATATTCAATTCTAAGAGTTTGGAGTTTTGCACTTTTTACCTTTGTGTCTCCTTCATAGCTCAGAATGATTTTGTCCCATATTTCTTTTGCTAAATGTAGCTACATCACTTTAGCAAATTCTGATTCAGACATACTTCCTAGCAAGACATTTACTGCTTTGGCATTGGTTTCATACTTCTTCCTTTCTGCTGCATCAGTAGGAATACTTGCCGGGTATTGATAACCTTCTTCCACGATTGCCCATACATCTGCACCAAGACTTTGCATATATGCTTTTGTACGTACCTTCCAGAATATCAGATTGCTTCCATTGAATAGAGGTGGCTTTATAGACATTACTCCTTCTTGACTTCCCATTGCGACGGATCTCCTTTAAGCGATCAAGCTTCTCCACAAGGACCCGCTCTGATACCAATTGTTGGGAAAAATACTGAGAGGGGGGGGGGGTGAATCAGTATTTACTGCATAATCAAATCTTTTTACTTTTTCATTCCTTAAAAACCCATACGCTACTTTCCTTCAGTAAACTAGCGTATATACGCGGATCCCCTTTATGAAACTAGCGTATACACAGAGATCTAGATCTGTCATTAAATATTTACTTATATTATTCCATCATTCATTCATCAGATGTTCAATAAACGGTAAACAAGTGCAGTAAGAACAGAATAAACCATCACACAAAGCATCACACATGAACACCTGGATTTTTTAGGTGGAAACCCAAATCGGGAGAAAACCACCGCTGCAGTTGCTCAGCCTTCAATATTTTATTATAGAGAAAACATCTTACAACATATGTGATGGCGCAGACTTGACCAGCACGCAGGCACCCACCTGCGCTCGTTTACCAGCCTCTCCTGGAAGGGAGCTACGACCCCCTGACTCGTTTACCAGCCTCTCCTGGAAGGGAGCTACGACCCCCCGACTCGTTTACCAGCCTCTCCTGGAAGGGAGCTACGACCCCCCGATCTCGTTTACCAGCCTCACCTGGAAGGGAGCTACAACCCCCTGACTGAAGGCTACAACCCTCAGCACCTCTATGGACCACATTTCATCAATTTTCACACCGGATCCAACAACTTCAATAGAACACCACTTGCAGGCCACATTTCATCATACTTTCAGACTGGACCCTTTCCATACTTTTAAGCACAAACATACATCACCAACAGATACTTATCAACACAGATCAGATAGCAGAAACACAGCAGAACAGATCAGATATTTCATACCCTTTGCTTCAACAAACCCTAGTTTGCATACGCGCTTTTACTTCACTGATGTCGCGTATATACGCGCTTATGTCCACACGAACAAGCGTATACCTCTGTATGTATTTTATTGCGCATACGCGCTTCCACTTCATCGAAGCCGCGTATATACGCGCTTCCTCTGCGGCGAAGTAGCGTATAGATCTTCAATCATTATAGAGCAGCATACTTCTTCAGATCAGATATTCAGTTCAGATTTACCCTTTTACTTCAGACAGATGTTCGCCTCATCTCAAATCTAAGTCTTCCATAAACAGATCTAGCCATACCCACAAATGCATTTCGCATCTAATAGACCTTCTTCATCATTTGTGCATTCACAATTCCCGTATTTATCTTCAAATGTAACCCTTTCCATACAGATATACTTCATAGAGAAGTATTCATTCAAGTTCAGACATCTTGCTCCCACACTCATGATTTTCACAATGAATTTCTTCTCCTTATATAGGTTTATCCTTTTTCAATACCACGGGCCAAAGCAATACCATGAGCCTTCAATACCACGGGCCAAAGCAATACCATGAGCCTTCAATACCACGAGCCAAATCAATACCATGAGTCTTCAATACCACGGGCCCCTGTTTTTGCACTTTTTGAGCGCTTTTCACATACGCGACTTATCACGTTCTTTCCCGCGTGCATACGCGACTTCCCCTAGACATATCCGCGTATTCATAGAGACATACTTTTTCATCAAGATTGAGCACATGCTGACTTCTTTTCTTCACTGCCTTCTGTACACACTATAGATACATCATATTTAGCTTATCAAGAACATATTCTAGCAAGCACAACTTCACCAAGTAAGTTGTCATCATCTTCATTAAGAGGGTTGCCTTTCAAGGACAACACTTAGCATCATATTGTCAACAAACATCATATCACATCAGATTTACATCATTTACCAAGTCCATCAAGTCAAGAATAACTTCATCAGGTGGATTGTCATCAAGGACAACACATGTCAACAGTCACATGTCTTCATCTTCATTCAGTGGGTTGCCATCAAGGACAACACTCTGCATCATATTTCCAACAGTCATAATACCTTTCTGACAAGTAATTCTTCCTGAAAAGCCTCTTGAACTCATGCCAACTCAGGTCCTCTGTCTTTATGTCTCTGACCCACTTCATATCTTCCCACCTAATCTCTTCTTTACCTTTCAAGATGAAGATAGAAATTATGGCCTTCATATTATACATGTACTCATGCAACTCAAAGAACCTGTTCATCCCAATTATCCAAGCCTCTGCATCTTATGGTTTCTTCAAGTCTCCATCAAAATTAGGTGGCTTAGATTTATTAAATTCATCCGGAAAGTATCCCCTATCACTCCTTCCACCCATGGCTAATCTAAAGTGGCCCTTGTCGCTGAAATTCTGACAAACTTTGAGGAAGTATTTCATTAACCTATGCTTGTTTCTCTTGTTCATGTATTATTCTATCATTGTATGTATTCCAACTCCTTATTTCTTCCTTAAATATTCTCAACATGTCTGCCAAATCAGAAAAGTGCCCACCACATTGTTCATCTGATTCATAGGGAGAGTCTTTGTCATCTACAATCTTTTTATTCATTTTGATGTATTTCCTGCAAGGCATAATATGTCAGCTAAACCAAATCACAATAAACCAATGTACCTTAGTATAATTCAGGGAGGATACCTCATCTGAAATATCATCCAAATCATCGTAATACATGTACAAACATAATCATGACAACATATATACATATAACAAAGAAGTGTACTAATACATAAACATCATTCTAGCTAGAGTCTAGTCATCACTGCATGACCATATCACTACACATACTATGACCTCATGCATGAAAACATCAACCATACCAATGTAAACGAACAATACACACACATAACATGGACAATACACAAGTGTAAATATGGATAATGCACAAATGATAACACAAACAATATACACACATAAACACATGTAACCAAGCATAAGTAGACAATGGGCCTGTGACAACATGTAATAACATGTAACCAAGAATATAAGGACAATACATGTAACAACATATAACAACATGTAACCAAGAATACACTCATTAAGACACGCTTCCCAACAATAACATCCTCTTTCACATGGCGACATCACTACAACCATGACCAACACCATGCATATGCAACCAACACATATACCACAAGGATGATTAAAACATGTACAACCGACATGAGTGCGTGACCAACACACAGTGACCATCTAGTCCAAGGGGTGAGCCATGCTCTGATACCACTCTGTAACACCCTCATCCCATATCTACCGAAGTAATTGGCTAACCAGGGTAAACATGTGACGAAGAGTTACTATGATATAATTCAAACTCCCAAGTGACCTTAAGGAAGTGGAATCAATGGAAAAACATCACATAGACCTTCCACATCAACAACAAAACTCACAGGAGCCATCCCAACCACTAAGGAATCCATCCTGTTACACCATTTTTTGGTCATCTAACTTGTTACTATTATATGGACCAAAGTACACCATGTAAGACCAATTTTACCCTAAGTAAAATTCCTTTCACTATGAAAAATAACTTAGTAAACCACATTTATTAAGTTGTTTATGGTCTAAACAGGAAACCCCATGAAGAAATATTGAATAAATCCATATTTGTTTGATTTTCCTCAAGGAATAATTAGTTAAACAACAGTTTAATTAATATTCCTGGTCATATTTAACCCAAAACAGGAAAATTAATTAGATAAATTATTATTTATCTTATTATTTTCTAGGAACAATTATTTAAACCTAATTTAAATAATATTCCTTGTTAAATTTGACTAAACCATTTATAAATAATTGAATAAATCATTATTTATTTAATTATTACTCAACCACATCCTTAAAATAATAAATAAATCATTTATTTTTTTATTATTTACAAATAAATGGATTTGACCAAAGTCAAATTCTTTTTCCCTCCAACAAATATAATAAAATATTCCATAAAAGCTGGATCTTGATTTGGCTAATAATTTTTTAATTATGCACCAATATCTAGACTAACTCAATATTTCGTTATAAATGGAAGGGTTTTTCCATTCACTCACTACCTTTTGTTGCCTAAAGATCACTCTGGATCTATAATTTTGGTCTGACTTTGATCCACCATCATTGTCATATTTTGCTACCATTTTTCTTGTGAGCTCCCTTTGAGTTCCATTTTTGTGTCCGGGTTTTACACCATCAAGAGAGAGAGATTTTAGATCTGAAGTGCTGAGGACTTACAAGAACCCATCCCATTGAGGGGGACTGGTAACATCTTTCTATGTTCCCTTCCCAGGTGTCAAAAAATACAAAAATTCTTTAAAACAATCTTGTCTTGTGTATTGGATGCATGGAGCAACTCTTGCTTTTATTTACTGCTTAATGTCTTTTAATGCATAGATCTAGATTTTTTAGCATTTATCTTGGTCAACTAATTTCAGATCTAAAGATATTGGTAGCCATCTTTGCTATTAGAGCTATTTTTTATGCACGGCTAAAGTGACCCGTTTTCGTACACTTACTATTAAGATTCATACTAACAACTGGTGACTCCACAAGGGTTTACGATTACGACCTCTATCATTTTTTAGATCCCTGCATATCCAGCTGCTTCAAACCCTAGGATTTCTCTTCAGATTCTTTTTTTGCTTTTCTTGATGTTGTTTTTAACTTATAAAACCCTAAAACATTGAAAATTCTAACTTTCGTGTGTTTTCGGACCTATTGCGTGGGTGACAGGCATCAGCCGTAGCTAAGATGACAAATTTTTCTGAAACCTTCTCCCGAGAGTGCTGGAGGTGTAGGTCGCACTTTTTGGGCCAAAACCTATGACTTGAACCTCCAGGGCACAGAAAACATGCCAAAACCTGTGACCTCTGCAGAAAACAGGCCAAAAACTGTGACCTGAACTTTTTGCAGGTTTTTTTTTAGATTTTTCTGGGTTTGTCTGGGCCTCTGTTCAGGGTTTTTTGACCTCTGTCTCCACCTGTTTTGGACCTGTACTTGTTCTATTTTACTCAAAAAAGTGGGAACCTAGCCCCCTAGGGCTTCAGTACCCTCCACCTTTTGTGGAAGAGCTTTAGTTGCTGCAGGTTGTCTGAAATTTCAGTGTGTTCAGCCATTTTTCAGATCTGATATCTTACCTTCAGATCCACTTCAGATTGGTTATTTATCCATCCAAAACACCTCCTTTAGTTTTGTTGGGTTTTCCTCTAGGGTCTCCTCTGCTTCCCTCCAGGTTATAGCCTTTCACCCCCTCGTTTACAACAATATTTCCTCTGATTTTTTGCTATTTTTCTGCACCTATTTCTAGTAGATCTGACCTTTAGATCATTGTCCTTCCTGACTTTAGATATATTGGTTATTTTGGTGTGTTTTGACTAGATTTTTGCCCACCTACAGACTAGTTGTTGAGAGGCCCACCTCCTTGGGTTTAGATTAATGCATAATTAGTTGTTTATTTTCTGTTATTTCAGTTTCATGTACTATTATCTGCAGGTTTATTTATAGTTATACAACACATTTTTTCTTTTTCTCTACAAACGTTTGGGTTTAAAAATTAAAATCTACACACTTAACACACACACCCTAAGTGAAGAAGAGCCTTGTTAACACCGCCAGGAAAAGACTTTAAAACATTGTAATCAATTGATGCTGCACCTCTCTGCCCTTGTTTCGACATTGTAATTAGTTGATCCTGCACCTCCTTGCCCTTGTTGGTCTCTCTTCCCTTTGTGCTGTGTTTGTATCGTCGTCATTGCGCCACCAAGGCATTTATCTCGGAGACTTCTTGGCCTTCATCCTCAGTTTCCGGTAGGAAGACTTACTCCTCCACGTAGGATTCAAGTTAGTCCTCCACCAAGTCCACACTCCAACTCCTCTTCTAGTTCATTGGGTTCTCCTTCTAGTTCTGCCCCTGGTTCTCCCCCTGTCACCTTCACCATGTCTGGTTCAAGACCTACGTTGGTGGTAGCCCCGGACCTAATGCTGGGAATACTACTAGTGGGACTACAACAGGAACTACCCCGAATGCTCCCTTGCTCCCCTATATGGCAAGCCTCAGTCTTCCCAATTTTAACCAGTTGATCAATGACCCTATATGCCATGACGCTGGTTGGCCTGCTATGCTGACCAAGCTCCCTTCCGACATCCCCACGTTTGAAGGTCTTGCTGGAGAATATCCTGCTAACCATGTTTGATCTTTCCACATGTGGTGTTCATCTAACTCCATTACCGATGACTCTGTCCATCTTCAGTTGTTCCAATGTACGCTTACTGGCGAAGCTTCTAAGTGGTATGTTAATCAAGCCTCATCCTCTCATAACACCTTTGCGATTCTTGCTCGAGCTTTTCTATCTTATTTCCATCTTCCCCTTCGTTATGACACTGATACCGAACTTCTGACTTCTTTCCTTCAATCATCTACAACCCGCCTATCTGATCATATATCCAGGAATGGTAGAGAAGAAAGAGCCTATGTCGAGCCCCTACCTTCAAAGACTGTGTCTACATGGACTGGTTCCTTAGATCTCTTTTTCCTATTATCGTCAAAGATGTCGCATCGCATTTCCCTCAAACCGAAGAAGTTGATCTCCAGATTGCTTTAAAATATGACCTGATCTACACTCAATCGGGTTATCTTTATATTGATCTACCTAATCTTACTAGACCTAGTGGTGCCAACGCACTGGGGGCATCTCATGCAGCTGACGGTATCGTTGGAGCTCTTTCTCATCCATACGCTCAACCTCCCATGGGCTATGGTTTTCCTCAGGGAGGGGCCAACACCTCCAGCACTTTTCCCCCTCCCGGTAGCATGTATCTAGGATACAGCATGCCTCCTCCTTTTTAAAAACCTCCTGTTTAACACAATGTTATCCAACCTCCTTATTATCCATATTTATAGCTTGGTACTCCAGCTCTTCCAGCATTAACACCTCTGCCTCCCTTGCCTTCTCAACCCCCGCAACAGTAGCCACTACCCCCTCAGGAGCAGGTGTATGCACAGCAGGGCGTGACTAATACTCCTCCTTCCAAAAAGAAGAGGAAAGGCACTAAAAATTAATTTTCCCCTGGTAATCCTGGACCTAATCCTCAAGGTAATGCACCTAACACTGCTAACCAGCAACAACGCACTCAACCCAAGCAAGACAGGCTTGTTCGCACGAATAAGCCTTGTTCATGTTGTGGTGTTTGTGGTCATTACACTCACAATTGTCCTCTTTTACCACATATGCGGAAGATGTGGGAGACTCAAGCAACATCGCGAGGACAACAAGCCTCCCCTTCTGTCCCTCCCAATGCTGTGCCTACTCAATCGATTATGTTTACCAATCCTTTCCCTCAGCAAGGATTTGTGGCTACCCAACCACCTGAAGGTCAGGTGGCCACTCAACCTCCTCCACATGGTACCTTCGATTACCAGATTTTCATGATGAACTCTGACCAACCTGTTACCGTTGACCTCAACCTTCAAACTCGGTCCTGTCAGTACAACAAGCCTCCCACTACGTCTACCCCCAAGATTCCTTTTTCAGGTTCTACAGAGCCTCTTTCAACAACCAATGATCCTTTGCAGATCCCTTAGCCTAAGGCGGAGGTTCATACCAAGGTCGCTAAGGGACCATTATGCCGAAATGATGCTTCTGGTAAATATGCCCATTCCTATAGTATAGTAGATGATTTGGCGCAATCTCCTGCTGCCATCTCAATGATGGAACTCCTCCAGTCGTGCCCTTCACAACGAAAATCTCTACTATCTTCCATGGGCACTGTAAATCCTTCAGATGATCGTTTGATCATCTCTGATGTTGATTGGTCAGAACATCCTCCTCTTACTACTTCTGTCGCCTTCCAAATCCCAGTCAAGATCCGGAATGCCAACGTTTCCTATTGTATCATTGATGAGGGGGCATCCACCTGTGTGATGTCCACTTCGGTTTGGAAGAAACTCATTTCACCTGAGTTGGCCCCTTCCACTATCACTCTCCGAGCGTGGGATGGCCACTCCTCCAAGCCCATTAACATGTTCCACAATTATCCTATTACTCTTGCGGGCAAGACTGTTTGCGTTGATGTAGAAGTCATTGATGCCTCCTTAGATTACAACATTCTATTGGGTCGTAGCTACACCTATGCGATGTCTGCTGTCGCATCTGCGATTCACCACAAGATGTCCTTTCCCCATAATGGAAATATAGTCACCATTGACTAGTTGACATATTACGAGCCGAAGTCTCATACCTCCCCTGCGTCCATCATATCTTCAGTGGCCAATAAGAAAACAGTCAACCCCTTGACTAGTGTCTCACCCGGAGTCTACAAAGAATCCTATTTTTTTAGTTCATTCCTCGGTCTTCCTCCTCTTGTCTCTAATCCCAGCTCATCGAATGTTTGCATGATGCAATCATCTCGGGCCTCCCTCAAAAGGCCTGCTTCAGCTAGTCAATAGCCCCGCCCTCTGCAACCTGCTCCTACCCCTTTGATTCAGCCTTTTTGACCCTCTCCTCCCATCCCTTCACCTGCGGTTGGTATCCATGAGCCTCTCTACCCTCCTGGAATGGTTCCTCCAGGCCTTAACCATCTTGGAGCCATCTGCCTGGCCATTACCCCTCCGGTCAGATACCGTTCCTAGCTCCCCCTCCTAGATTGTTCTCGGTACCTGTTATGGCTACCCTGTCCCTTCCTAACCTGACCCTAGGGATTCCTGTTTAGTACATCAATCCCCAAATCGCTACCCCGCCTAGTTAACCCAAACCTTATCTTACTTTGACCCTGGTTCAATCGGTCCCCATGACCCCTCCCATTGCTACCATGCCTCAGCCACCTCAACATGAACCTCCTCCTCTTGCGACAGCTTCGGGTAAAGGGGGAAAAGCTCACAAGAAGGCACCTAAAGACAAGGCTGCCTCGATAAACCCTATTCCTCCTCATCCTCCAAAGCATACACCTTCGTGTGCTTTGTGTGATGTTGTCGATCATGCCACCCATAATTTTCCTGAATTGCCTCATCTCAAGCCCATGTTCAACGAAGCGTTGCTCGAGTCTGATATCCCAGAAGTCCATGTTATTTTACCTGATTCAACCAAGAAAATCAAGAATTTGCGCACTAATCACCCTTGTGCTCTGTGCAATTTCCATGGCCACTATACTCACCTCTATCCCCACTTCGTGGACTTCTGCACCTCTCTAGCGATAGTTCGCCAATTCGAGGCCAAGCGCAATGAGTCCACCGCTCCTTTGTTTGCACGTTTTGTTTCATCAGAACCAAAGGACGCATCCACTCCCATAGACATTCCCCCTCCAGATGTCGAAATGACAGAGTCTTTGGCCACTGTCCACTACCTATCATCATCTATGAGATCCATGGTGGAAGACCCCCCTGGGCCTTCCCCTTCTGTTTCTCCTGACCTCCCTTCAGCGATCACCTTGGGCTCAACATCGGTGGATCCTTCATATAATTTTTCTTTTGTCACCCTCCGTGATGAGGTGCATGTGAACCTCACTTCTCATGATGATGAGTCCGGTAGCTTCACCGCGTCAGGTGGTTTCTCTTCCACCGGTCACCCCATCTTCTATTATGATGATGACATTATGGAAGCAGTCACCACCCCTGACTTTATCTATCCCCCCTTACATCGAACCCATGCATTCGAACCACATACACCTTGTGGCCATTACATTGACACCCAATGTTTGGGTAGGGGGTACCCATATTTGAGAGACCAGGAGAAGCAATTCTCTACAACTCTCCTCATGTATCTGGTCATGTTGACTCTAGTACCATTATTATTTCCCATTTATAAGAACCTCTAGAGTCCCATATCACTTGATATCACTCTAGGGATGCTACCCCTCATCATTCCTTCCTTTTACATCAGTAACCCAGTCCCCTAGACATTGTTGTTGACCAACCTAAGGGTTTTCTAAGGGAGCATCAGTTCATTATCTCCAAATCCACTCTTTGGGATAGGAACACCATGTATGCCAACCCAGAAATTTAAGTCCATTTGCTTCATATATGCAGTACCAAAAGAGATTGGTAATCCTCCATTCCCTTTCTCAAACTACATAACCATAATGAAAACAAATGGCACACCACATCATACAAATGTGTTTAGATTCCTCTTTTTCTAAATACATTTTGGCATGACCACAACATGCTTAGGGGCACTTATGCCCCTCAACCATAAAAATCCCAGATCTCAGCCAAAAACAACACTGAAACCTTCTTTCTCTAACAGGTCGCACTTTTTAGGTCACTTCCTCGGACAGGTCGCAGTTTTCTGCCCAGTACCTGCTACCCAGGTCACAGAACAAACCCCAAAAAGTGCGACCTGGCCTATTCATGAGCTCTAGGTATCTAAACTGAAATTTTAATCCCCTTAATTGAAAGAGTATGGTTAGGCCTCTTACCTACAACTAAAGGATCTCAATTTCAATGGTCTGTTTGTCCGCTACGATCACCGCAAGATTTAGGGCCTTCTCTCCTCTCTACATTCACCACAGCTACACTTGCAAATGAGTGAATTTGGAGGGAAAATGCCTTATTAAAATAGAAACCCATGATTTTTCTTCCGCATGAAGTGGCCAAACCATAGCTCAGTTTGTCAAACCGTCCGTATCGTTGGAAAGATCTCATCAAGCTCTCAAATGGGTATCTGTTAGTTTTTTGTGATTTGATACTTCACCAGGACACATTTTTTTCAAGAAGCGTCACTTCACCACTCCTCAAAATCAAATTTCTTCACTTGCAACAATTGTACCTGTGGCACCACTTTGCCTCCATACTTGTCCATGGTCGTGTCAATTTTCGTCGTGAGTAACCATCTTGTACTCATGTCTTTATGGTCCCCACCGGACCTTTTCTGTGTAGCAGCATCATTGAGTCACCCTTGTTTAGAGCATCCAAGTTGAGTCATCATTTCATTCATGGAGTCTATCCCGAGTCCCTTTGTATCCCGCTATAGTCCTCCATCCTTCATTTCTTGGCCCCTCTCTCGTGTCGCACATTATGGCCTTCAGTCCTACTATCCCCTATCCCCTTTGATATTGTGTTAGTTGCTGCCAGGTCATCCATGCCCTTTATTCTCTAACAAGGGAAGTCATTCGTCCTCTACTCAGTACCCCCCATTTCATCATCATCCCTATTGTCAGTTTTTTAGCAACTCTACTATTTTCTTCGTGCCTTAGTTGAGGATCCCTTGTTGCCTCACCTATGGTGGACCTCCTTTTGTCGACAGCAGATCATTCATTCCAGAAGACAGGTCTAGAGGGCGGTGTACCTTGGTTCTATCTTCCACTCTTGTTTGGTGCCTCAGATCAGGCAAAGGGACCCCTTATTTCCCTTTGACTTGATTGTTTCTCAGTTCCAGCTCCTTACGGCATGATCTAGATCCGTATACTTGATGGTTTAGTGATGCAGCAGATTGTACTGGTGATTCCTGGGTGTGTGAGATGTTCAGACCTCATGAGGGGGTGGCCCTTCAAGTAGCCCCCCACATGCTCGGATGCCCTCTTCATTACAGCCTTCGATGCAGCTCCATAGATTTGATGATGTCAGCCTCAGCCGCTTGCAGTGCCTTTTAGTTTGCATGTGTTAGTCAGATTTTCAGAGCCCTTTCCTGTTTGCAAGGGCACTTTGGTTGTAATTATATCTCATGTACTCAGATATTATTGTATAAGTCCTGGCTGTTATCCCAGACATAGTATGTATGTGGGATTCATTATCATGTTTTTATCTGGCTCATGTTTATGCCAGCATGTACTATATAGTTCAGTCCCTTGTTTACTGGACGTAATATTCTTTTTACTTTGTCTCAGCGGGCATAGGTATGCCTCCCCTACCACCTATAGCACAGGTACTCACTCATAAAAGAGACTTGTTTCACTTGTAAGTCTCACCTCCTCGGGGTCTAGTCCTCTAGCGCTTTGGTCTACCTTATATTTCTCTCTCTTTGACTTCCCCTTTGGTGTCTAGTGATTGAGTTCTTACAACGTATTTCGGTCATATGATTAGCTCCTAATGCTCGCACACTAGGGGTAATTTGTCACACCATTTTTTGGTCATCTAACCTGTTACTATTAGATGGAACAATGTACACCATGTAAGACCAATTTTACCCTAAGTAAAATTGCTTTCACTATGAAAAATAACTTAGTAAACCACATTTATTAAGTTGTTTATGGTCTAAACAAGAAACCCCATGAGGAAATATTGAATAAATCTATATTTTTTTTATTTTCCTCAAGGAATAATTAATTAAACAACAGTTTAATTAATATTCCTGGCCATATTTAACCTAGAACAGGAAAATTAATTAGATAAATCATTATTTATCTTATTATTTTCTAGGAACAATTATTTAAACCTTATTTAAATAATATTCCTCGTTAAATTTGACTAAATCATTTATAAATAATTGAATAAATCATTATTTATTTATTATTTACAAATAAAGGGATTTGACTAAAGTTAAATTCTTTTTCCCTCCAACAAATATAATAAAATATTCCATAAAAGTTGGATTTTGATTTGGTTAATAATTTTTTAACTATGCACCAATATCTAGACTAACTCAATATTATGTTATAAATATAAGGTTTTTTCTATTCACTCACTACCTTTTGTTGCCTAAAGATCACTCTAGATCTATACTTTTGGTATGACTTTGATCCACCATCATTGTCATATTTTGCTACCATTTTTCTTGTGAGCTCCCTTTGAGTTCCATTTTTGTCTGGGTTTTCTACACCATCAAGAGAGAGAGATTTTAGATCTGAAGTGCTGAGGACTTACAAGAACCCATCCCATTGAGAGGGACTAGTAACATCTTTCTATGTTCCCTTCCCAGGTGTCAAAAAATACAAAAATTCTTTAAAACAATCTTGTCTTGTGTATTGGATGCATGGAGCAACTATTGCTTTTATTTACTGCTTAATGTCTTTTAATGCATAGATCTAGATTTTGCAGCATTTGTCTTGGTCAAATAATTGCAGATCTAAAGATATTGGCAACCATCTTTGCTATTAGGGTTGTTTTTTATGCACAGATAAAGTGACTCTTTTTCATACGCTTGCAATTAAGATTCATACTAACACATCCCCTAGGTCTCACTGAGGTTTTATGCCTTCAAACCCTTGGATGCTCCCACAATATAGGAAAGGTATGTCTGGGAGGCTCTAAATGCTCCCACAACATATGCATGCATGCGTCCAAGTACTTTTTCCCATAGACCTGTGACAATGTCCCTAAGATTTGAGCCACTTTTTCAGGCTCAAAGCCCATGTCACTACCCAAAACTCAATTCAAAATTCAAAAATGAAATATAACAACCAAAAAATGGTACAAAAGAAAATAGTTGAATAAGGAACTGACTGGACCCCTACTAGCCATGGCATGCATTTCATCAAACATGTCGCAAATATGTAATCTACATGTTTAAATAATAGATCTAAACATAGGGGCCTCATACATATATGAGAATCTCTAGGAAGCATTGTTCCCTTACATCATTAGCTATGTTATCATCTATTAGATCATAGATACATTGTTTATTCATTTACAAATAAAAACATGAGGAGAGCCATATAACATCACCCTCAAAATACATGATCATAACCAACATAATAACAAAAAAAATGTTAGGGATACATCAACCATAGAATCCACATATAAACCATTACATTTACCCATAAAATTCAAAGGAATAAACTTCTCATTAATGAATTTAAAAACCAATCAGGGATGGGACTACCACATTCCACCCAACCATAGATTGGTTGAGCCAAATCTCTCTTCATCCAATCACCCACGTGCCATATTCCAAGCATGAATTTGAGACTCATAACCAACCAAAAGGAACCAAATACGCATAGATGCAGCCAGAGTTATCCACCTACACTGTGAGGAATTTTACTGCCTGCTAGTCTCTCAGGCTTTACCGTAATCCATAGCCTGATCCAGGGATCACTAGGCCCTACACCAAGACCCACTCTTGAGGCTTTACCATACATCCCATCCTGGTACTAATAGGCCCAATGGAGAGTAACCCGCCTCTTGTCTTTACCATATATTATACCATTCATCGACAAGGATTCCTAGGCCCATCGAGGCACACAATCCTGGATTTACTGCAACCCACAATACAATTCAGGAGTCACTAGGCCAATGGATATACTGTGATCCATAGTTAGGTTTAGGGATCACTAGGCCATGTGTTTTTCCTTTCGGAGATCCACCTCACTCGTATTTGAATCCATCCCTTAATGCAACTCAACAAAACATGAGAACCCATCACCACAAGGCTACACAAAAATGGAAAGGCTAGGATGAAAACATTGCCACACCTAGAAAAACCCATTCCATGACATAAAAGAACCACATGCAATACCATGCATGCTAAATCTAGTAAGGAAATCACACATGAAAATCAATACCTGCAAAGAATCCTGTTGTAGCTGCTTGATCCCACTCTTCCTTGCTTTCTCCTTCCTTCCTCTTGCCTTCTTTTCCCTTCTTGATCCAATTCCAAAGTTCTCCAAGTAAACTCTAAGTATCCAAGAGTGTGTGTGAGAGAGAGAGAATAATGATAGAGCTCCAAAACTGAACTGAAAAAGGGTACCAACTGATCCTCGAAAGCCTTTGTATCAAATTAGGCCTCTATTTTCTCCGTTTTCCATAATTTTCCTTCATTTTCCTCCTCACATGCAACCTGTGACCTTTCACCTCCATTTTCTCCTAATTTACATTATTTTCATAAATAAATGTGCCAAAAATGTCATTTTTCCTTTCCAAATGCCTTTACCACTGCCTTTGCCAATTTCCTTAGCCATATGAACCAAACTAAGCACCTACTAGGATGTTTTTCCCAACATCCAGCTTGGAATAAGTGTCCCATTCAGCTTGCCTTTATTAAATTTTATTACATGGAATTTTCACCAACGTTGTTACATGATGGGAGGTATATCATAACCGACATTGGTATTGTTACCTTTCAGAGGGAGTCTGATTCTCCTCTCACATTAAAAGATGTCATGTATGCTTCTGGTTTGAAGAAGAACTTAGTTTTAGTTGCTATGTTGGAAGACCATGGCTACAATGTGATATTTAACAAAGGAAAGGCGTTCCTTCATCACATAGAAACGAGACAAGTGAAGAATATTGTGGTTCGGGTAAAGAACCTCTACAAATTGGATGTAGAAGATTGTGCTACCATGAGCACGAAAGCAAAGAAGGTGGATAACTGAGACATCAGTGAGTTATGGCATAGAAGATTGGGCCATATACACCACAGAGATTTGAAGATCATGCAACATATTTCTATAGGAATTCATAAGGGTTCACTTGAGCATTGTGATACATGCAAAGGGTGTACATTGGGGAAGTACACCAAAGCCACCTTTCATGATAAGGAGAGCCAAGCGAAAGCGATCCTTGAAAGAGTTCACTCAAATGTGTATGGACCGTTCTCAATAGCCTCCATGACCAAGAACATGTATTATGTTATTTTTGTAGATTATTTTTCAAGAAAGTGTTGGATATTCTTCATGCAGAAGAAATACCAGGTGTTCTCAAAATTTTGTGAGTTTAAAGCACTTGTAGAGAAAGACACATGCAAGAAGGTGAAGGCTCTCAGGAGAAAAAATGGTGGAGAATATGTGTTGAATGAATTCAAGAAATTATGTGTATCAGAAGGCATTAGATGAGAGTTGATAACACCTCATAACCCACAACATAAGGGGGTTGCATAAAGAAATAACATAAGTATTGTGGGAGCTACATGGGCGATGTTACATGATCAGGGCCTACCATTTCACTTGTGGGCAAAAACATGCAACATATTTTTGTATGTGAAGAATGGAAGTCCTCATTGGATCCTCAGGATGATTACACTAGAAGGAGCCTTTTCCAGTAACAAGCCAGATGTAACACACTTTGAAATTTTTGGTTCATCCGTTTACTTCGATGATGGCTGGTACACTCGATAGTTGTCAGGTGTATCAGATGCATGGAAAAAGCTAGAACCAACAACTGAGTTGGGAATATTTTTTGGGTACATTGATACACCTGACAACTATCGAGTGTACCAGCCATCTCATAGGATGACAATAGTTCATAGAGATGTGAAATTCAATGAAGGAAAATCCATGCGAATTTCCCTTTAGAGGGATCTTCAAATGCATGTAGATGAGGACCTCTTAGCTCCAAAAGAAGAACCTCAAGATCTAGAGCAACCACAAGAAGAGGAACAGAGAGTGGAAGCACCCACTCATGGAGAGACGTCCAAAGATGGAAGGAAGCACACCAGATAGGTTGAAAGGTCGATCCATGATGCTAGAGAGAATGTAGGAGCACCCACATCACAGCGAAGGCAAAGAAGGTCCCCAAATCGGTACACTGGCTACATGGCTCTTATGAGTGAGAGTGGAGAGACCGATCCATCCTGATTTGAGGAAGCACTGCAAAAAATAGTATGGGTTCACGCCATGGTTGAGGAGTATGACTCTGTTATCAGAAACAATGCATGAGAATTGGTCCCAAAACTGGATGACAAGTTAGTTGTAGGATCAACGTGGATCTACAAGGCGAAACGAGCATCAGATGGGAGTGTGGAGAAAAACAAGGCCATATTTGTGGCCAAGGGGTTCTCTTAGGTGGAGAGAATAGATTACGAGGAGACCTTTGCACCAGTAGCAAGTTACTTTTCAATAATATCTATACTTACACTTTCAACATAGATGGAATGGAAAATACATCAGATGGACATAAAGGAAACTTTCCTCAACGGAGTGATTGAGGAAGAGGTGTACATAGAGCAGCTAGAAGAGGTGTACATAGAGTACATGGCTGCTAGTAAAGTAGCTTGTGAGGATATCTGGATGAGGAAGATCTCCGTTGGGTTGTTTGGTCAAGAAATGGATCCTATAATGATTTATTATTATAAAAAAGGTTGCATCAAACTCTAGGTTAATCCATTTTTTCATGATAGGTCCAAACATATCGACATCTAGTATCACCATCTCAGAGATTGTGTGCAGAGGAAAATTATGTTATTATAGTACATTCCTATAGAGGAGCAAGATGCATACATCTTTACGAAGGAACTTTTAAGAGGAAAATTCGAGTTTCATAGAGGCAAGATCGGGGTATCAGACAATCCCTTTCTTACTGAAAGAGAGTGCTGAAAATAGCTCCAAGAAATGATTCTAATTTAATTTTCCCTTGATTAAATTAGAACAAAATTGTAATTCCACATCACATGACAACTTGTATGAGTTAACTAAATTAGGATGACTTAGTTGGTTCAGTTAATTCGAGTTGAGGGTCAAAGTAGAGGCATGTAGAGTGTCTCCTACATTATAGGAGCTCTGCTTGAGTTTATTTTGAGTTGTAAGTAATTAACTCAAATTATCTGAGTTAAATTCAGTTAAACTAGTTCTAATTAATGAAGGAACTAGTAGGAGGTTAAACAATGGGGTGTCGCTTTAAGTGTTCAACTAGTTAAATGATAATGCACTCAAAAATAATTCATGCATGTCAGTTGTATAATTATCCAAATTGTATAAGTGGTGCATGGATTCAGAGGAATCCCCCTCATGGATTGCTTAGTATGGAATGGAAATTTCCCTAATTAACAGAGCCTGATTACCCATGGAAACAACACAAGGAAATAGGGATTGTGGAGGGAAGAAAATTGGTTAAGTATTGAACGTGACTTGTAGGGGAATCATTGAGATAGATAGAGATATCACAAAGGTTTCTCAGCTTGGAGAAAAAACATTGTAATCTTCTCATATTTTCTGACTTATGCAATATATAGATAGTGGGTTTTTTATCTAAGGATTTCCCTAGGAAATACTTGTGTGTTGTGTGATTGAAATGATCTCTTTCATGTTTTTTGATTTCAAGATCTAAATTGATTTACGCAATTGGTAGAGTGGATTCAGGTATAATGTTATAGCATATTACAATTATTAGTTGAATCTACATGGATTTTCTTCTAGGAAATATCATAACCATAATAATAATATTATTACCATAATATTACTAGTATAGAGCTAATAATGAAATGAAAAAGCTACATGTAAGTAAGAAGTATTTAAAATATGATCTGAAAGCATTGTCCACAAAGCAGACAAATGCATGCCAAGCTGGTTCATTTAAAGCCAGAAGGATGTATCCATAGAAATAATGCATGAGTTCGAAGCTTCATTTGAGTTCGGAAAATTTTTTTGTGCGTAAGGACAGAGAAATGTGTTTTATTTACACTCCCGCACAATCAACTTCTCCACACTCAAACGAAGATCCGCACTCTAACACGTGTTTTGAGAATTTTTTTTTAAATTTAATCAACTTGAGTTGTCCTTCCCTTGTATGAAAAGGTCGATTATGGGGGAGTGTCGATAAAACACATTTCTACTCACTCCTACACAATCAACTTCTATATACCTCTCAACGAAGCTCCTAGTGCAAAATCATATGCTTATTAGTGAAGTCGACAAGGGGCTTGTAGTATAATTTTCACCATTCAAGTCTCTAGTGTCCAAAATAACATCCGTGAGCCCTTCTTTGTGGCCTTCAACGAGATCGTCCACAAACAACTAGACGAATTTTGTGGCATAGCGCACTGCCGACTTGAACTTGTTCAGTTTTTCAATTATTATTCACAACGAGAATCATAGATCATTTCTTTTGAGATTGTCCTTTCATCGTGTTTTCTTCAAATCAACTATCATTCCCATGCCTTTGTACTGTTAATTATAGCCAATGCATTGTACACCATAGTTTCATTGTACAAATTAACCTAAGCATGACAAATCAAAGTGCATTTGCCTCTGTCGCTACCTGTATCGCCTTGACAAAGGGAAAATTTACGTAATCATATTGCTGGGTAATAGCATCCTCCCACAGAAACATGGATTTTGATTTTGTTCAGCGACTTCCTTCACCAGTGTATAAGAGGATTGGTCGTTGTCATTATTGTATATATCTAGAGAATTTCAGGCTTAAACTTGGCTTGTAAATTTTTATTCGCTAGCTGATTGCTATACTGCAAGGCCCAAGAGTTAAACACCCATAAAAACTTGGGTTGTAAGTTTTTATTGGCTAGATGATCGCTATACTGCAAGGCTCAAGAGTTAAACACCCATACAATATTTTTTCTTAAATTTATTGTAGTCAAACCTGAAGGAAACTAATCAATGAAGAAGCGGTGACAATGTAAGTTTGAAAAATTTTCTCCATTATATGCTTGCGTGAATTAATTCGAGCAACAAGAATGGGACCATGTATTGCAAAGAATGAATAAAGGTTTGGAGAAAGATCCTAAATCTTGTGTAGAGAGCTAGTAGAACTACTTGAATACTGAAATATAGAGGGGCTCATTATCAGAAGACAAGAAATATCTTGTCAAATTCTACAAGGAAAATACAAGTAGAAGGAGGTTGTATTCAACAAAAAGTGTTAACTCTCTACCTCGAAAGATGACTGTGTTTGGAGCGGCAGGAAGAATCACACAACTTTTTGGATCTAGTAATCACAGGGCTTCACTCAATAAACCTCTAACATATCACGTGCAATCATAGCATATTAAACAATACCCTTAATTTGAGTACATATTGGAAAATACCCTTAAAAATAACATTATTTAACCCCCTACCAATATAAACCCAATACACCTTCCGAATTTAAAAAGCCCCTACTTTCACTATATATTGTAGGTATCCATTTTTTATTAACATTTTTTATACCCCTTTATATTTTTCATTAACTTTCAGCTCCATTTTTTATACCTACAAATATATAAACCCTTTATCCCCTATATATCCCCCAATATATTATATCATTTTTTCCTCATTATATATCCCCTAATATGAACCCACGTGCAATGGTATTGCTCTAGTGGTTAAGCCCATATGCTAGTAATGAAGCTTACATTTAATGTGATCTCATTGGTTGTTGTGAAAGAAACTCAGAGAAAAAACAAAAGATCACTTATCTACACTACATTTATTATGTTGCTTATAGAAATCCGAGTTGGAAGAGCACTAATCTGCTTGAGAAGTAGTGACATTTCATTTTTCTATGTATATTTCCAAAGAAAAGCGCTAGGTAGAATTGGATTCCATGAAGGACATTTGCAAGGTAAAAATAGATGGCACAGGTTTTGATTTGCGCAAAGTTGAATAGTAAGTGTTGTGATTTCAAAGACAGTGGTGTGGTGTCATAACGACGGGTGATGGCATGCTCTATGTTGGTTTTTTGTGGTGGAGTTGAGCATTGTGTAGAGCCATTGGTGGCCACACATTTTAACTATAATAAGTTGAAGTATGAGCACTCTTTCTCACAAGTTTCATCATTATGTATGATTTTTTTTAAGCTTTGGGTTTTGCTTCTATATGAAGCTATTGGGTTTTGATTCTATTTGGTTTTGACTAGTACACACCTTGAGGATAGAAGAAAATTTGAAATTGTATATTTCATTATAGATGAAGTAAAATGATTTATTTTTTGTTAAAGGAGCGTGGAAACACTGAGCATTGTGCGGACCTCCGCACTCCGGCAAAACAACGACAACCATCAATCGTGATGCCCCAACCTTTCTCTTATTAGACACCCAACGTGATAAAGCAGCTAAGACGTTGAGAGTCCAAAGTCCAAATTAGACACCAACCATAGACTAAATTCTCAAACAACAGTATTATCCAAACAATTGAATTCAAAATATGTAGAGCATATAAGTCTATTAAAATATTTTTATATAAAAGTATTACATTATTTTTAATAATGGAAAGAGTTGGGTTATGTGTTCAGTTTTTTCATCTAAGAGCCTGCTAAAATTTAAATTGTTTGAACTGTAATTTGTACATTGTTAATATACAAGGTGCTCATTGCCACTGGCCAGTGCTCATCGGCTAATGTGAGCATGTACTATGACAAAACCCACATTATTGGCCTTAGTCTAAAAAACCTACAAAATAACCTATAAATTATGGCAGAAATATTTGAAAATCTGGATTATAGTTGTCAAATTTTAGGATTTTAGGTGCCCCAGGGGTTCTTGATGGTGTTGAATCCATCTCCACCATCAAAAAATGATTTAAACACTCCAACTATCTAACTTTTTGAATATTTTTTTTACCCGATTCTGGCAAAAACTTGTTGTCTGGGCTATTATGTGGCGTCCGTAGACAACTCCACATTATTGTGGAAGAAATTATTAGAAACCATGTTGATAGCACACATGTATCCCTCATTTTCTGTAGCCTCAACTTCATTCACAACCACTACAACATCTCCAATGACGATTAACTCTACATGCTCTCCACTTTCATCTTGGATCCTAAACAATTTTTTTCCAAGTAAATGCATTTTCTTTCAATATTAATTGTATATTGCATGCTCGAGGAGAGGAGAGGCTGATAGTATAAATGAGTTTACTTGATCAATGCCAATACACTGGAATCCATCTAGTAGTGTGGCAGATGACATTGACACTAGTTTTTTTTTTAAACATTGATCTTTTTCATTGATAAAAAGATAGTACATAGTTTATTTTTTACATCATTGTTCACCATTCCATGAAAGTTTTACACCAAAGTTATAGCAATTCCTCTCTCAAAATGGCATGATTGGCATACATATTATCACCTATAAATATGAAAAGCAGAGATTGATTTTCTAGTAGATCCTACATTAATCCCAAATGATAATAAGATGTCCAGTTCTATATACATGCATTCCTTTGATGTATCTGCATTGGCTAAATATTGTATCCAACATTTTTCTGAATTCATCCAGTGTCTTATCAAAAATACAAAAAAGGAAAAAAAAAACAGGGGAGATAACCTAAACAGAGTCAATGCTTCCTAAGTGCATATGGCAGTTCCATTGATAGGTTATGTAGAAGATCTTGCCTGGCCTCGACTTGATTCCTCTTTTAGACAATAGGTCCGCCATCTTGTTTTGTTCCCTGTAAATGTGGTTGAAATTGATCGACCTGAAGGACGCTGATAGAAGACGGATACACTCCATCTAGTTAGAGAGAATAGATGGACGAAAATTAAAGTGATTCTTGACCCAATCTACAATACATTTAGTGTCTCCATTTATGGCTATACTATCCAAACCCAGCCAAGAAGCAAAATATAATATACCCCAGAGGGAAATCACCTTAGCTCTATTTTTGGTACCTGTTCCCCCATTCCACCAGACGTGGTAGAATTGATCTGGCTCCAATGAAATGATGGCACAACATCCCCAGAATCTATTTTGACATGCACCATCAAATGAGCCCTATGGATAGCCCTCATTGATGTTCATGTATAGTATCTTCCTGGATTTAGTTCGAGTCTTCTTCTGTCCTGTCTCATTGAAATAAGCAATAATCTTCCTGGTAGCCCTCGACACCGAGGGAACATGATTCTCAAATATCCATGCATTTTTGCTCTTCCATATCACCCAGTAATTAGAGAGAGGGAGAGACTAAAACTCCCTATGTTATTTAGTCCATTTACGGATGAAGGTGGTCAGAGTGTCATACAACAATGGACCATCTAGATTTAGTAGCTTTGATACCTCATGACACACCTCCGATACAAATGAGCATATATTAAATATGTGTGTGATGTCCTCCTCTTGTTGGAGGTGGAAAAAAATGCATACACTAGGACCATTAAACCCTTTTTTATTTAGCATGTACCAAGTAAAATTTTTTTGATTTATTGCCAGCCATGCGAAACAGATGATCTTGCAAGGGGTCACCCATGACCAAACCTGATTGAACAAATTATGAGCAGGAAAATTAAAAACAGGTAGGGGGAGGATTGGGTATATTCCTCTTACCGATGGTAAGCCATTTTTCCATGAGTTATCCCATTGAAGGGTGTCCTCCCCAACCCCAATCACTTCTCCAAAGTTATATAGATTGGTGATGAAACATCCCATTCCAGTGCCAATATTTCCAAAATTTCCAATGTAGCTGCCCGCTTTCATCTAGGTCCATAAGGCGAGTTGGTAGGATACATAGCTAGTTGTGAAAAGCATGTGATCCCCTTTGTTCTGAGAGTGTAAATTAGATCTTTAGATAGTGAGTGATTTCCCTGAAACTTAGATACCACATCCAGGCCAACAACCACTAGATTCCCTTCTCCAAGTTTCCATTTCATAGAACTTAGCATCCATTGTCTGTTCAAATTCATGTTGTGCTAGGAAAAGGAGACATTTCCTGTTCTAAATACTTCCCTATAAATCCATACCAATAGAGAGTATCCCTTCATATAATTATCCTTTATAATGTTGCTCCAAATCCCATCTTCATTAGTATCCCACCAAAGGCTTTTAACAAGGAACGCATGATTGAAATTGTGTGTATTGAGTATACCCCAACCTCCCAAAGTGGTTGGTCTAGCCAACACATTCCATTGGGAAATATGGATCTTCTTGTGCTTGGATGCCCCCGACCATATAAGGTGAGCCATGAGAATGTCAATTTTGTTGCATACTTCAGCTGGGATAGAGAAAAGGTGCATCCAGTATACCACCAAGCTCTAGAGAAATACTAGTACCAATACCAATATTCCACCCAAAGTCAACCATTTATTTTCCTATCCAGAGATTCTCCTATTATACTTGTTTAGTAGCGAGTCCCAATATTCCCTTCTATATTTGTGTGCTTTGAGATGGAAGCCTAAATAATTCAGTCCCTTTCTGAGAGGTCTCCTTTTAATCCCAAATAGTTCACCAATTTTCCTGCATCGTTCTTCCTCAATATCCTATGATATCAGAACAAATTTATCCTTGCTCATATTCATACCTAAGGCCTTACTAAAGGTTAAAAGAATGTTATGAATATGCAACCAGTCATCTTTGTAGAGCATGCCCCCAAACAGTAAATCATCTACGAACATGAGATGGGACACCCTGACCTTATTGGAAGCCTTGATGCCATAAATCAAACCAGAATTCCTGGCCTCTTTAATCTAATAGCTTAGGAAATCCATTTCTAAGATAAAGAGAAGTGAGGATAATGCACATCCTTATCTAAAGCCTCGACGTGCTTTGAAAAAAACAATCGGCATCCCATTGATTAATACAACAAATTTTGCAAATGTGATGTAAGAAAGTATCAAGTTGATATTGTGTAATGAGAGAACAATTTTATGTAATATCAGCCAAAGAAACCCCCAATCTAGACAATCGAATGCTTTAATCAGATCAATTTTTATCATAATTGCCTTACCTTGTCGAGTCTTCATTGAATGGAGGAATTCATGCACCACCCCAATAGCATCCTGAAATTTTTTCCTTGAACAAATGCAAACAGTTCATGAGAGATATTATTAGAAATGATTTTTTTGAGCCTAATAGCCATTAATTTAGAAAAAATATTATATAGTGCATTGCATAAATATATGGTTCTAAAGTTTGAGATGTTGGAAATACTCCCAGGCAACGCCATAAATAAACTGGCAGTAGCCCACACTTACATTGAATTTTTGTTGCAGGGAAGGACAAAGCCCAGGTTTCAAATCCATAGGCGTCTTCACGCAAAATCAAGAAACAGAGTACCCAAGCAATACTCTGTGTTTAATTCCTTACCCATCGCATTCACTTACCTTTTTCCCACACATCTTGGGCTGCAAGTTTTAACCTTTACCTCTTAAGCTTTCGCTGAAACTTAAGTTTCTACCGATGCGATTTGGTGGGACCCATCATACCTTGTCGCATTACCAAATCCTCCCATTAAACTTTGTTTCTGCCTTATTCCTTACCTTTTCGATTTTCACACTTCCCAGCGCTTTGCGTGTCGCATACCGCACTTCGCACTTTTTATGATTTACCTTTTTTTCCGCCCGCAATTTCGCACTTCACATATTTTATGGCTTACCTTTAAGTGCCCGCAAGTTGTTTTGTTTAAGTTTCCATGCGATCGTAAATCGCACATCACAAGCTCATGAGTTTAGCGCACCAAGTACTTCGCAACTTATTTAAGTCATGACGCGATGCGATCGCATATCGCATACCACAAGCTCAAATGGATAGCACCCAGTTAAAAGTTAAAATCGCCGAAATGTGATTTGTGATGAAGGCACGGATGAGATGAGGTTTCGAAGCTGAAACCCATAAAATTTCAAGTCTGGCTTTATGTGTTTTGTACGTTGTTTTGTGTATAAACATCGGAACAGAGGAGTAGGACATTTTGGTTGTTACTCGTCCGTTTATGCATTGAATTGCATTCAACTTACTGGCTCCGGCCATTTTTTATTAAAGAAATGTATTTTTCATATGTTTAATAAGATGAATGAAAAGGAGAATTAGGTTCCTCTCCTGTGTGTTGTCGCTCTCTGTCTGTGTGTAATTTTACTTCTGCATATTGCATTCTTTGTGTAAATTGTTTGTGCTTCTCTATTTCATGTATGTTCTTGACATAGCATCAGATCATACGAGAATTTCCAACATGGTATCATAGCAGGTCTAGGCTCTCAGTGAAAGAACAAGCTCTTTACTAAAGAAGCTGAAAGGTTGTTTTGAGAAGCAGATTCTTCAGCAGTGAGAAGGTTTTGTTTACACAGTCAATATGGCAGTAGCAGGCACAAGCCTGACTAATCCTCAACTATCATAGTTCAATGGAAAGAATTATGATTATTGGGCCATTACAATGAAGGCCCTTTTTTCTTCACAAGATATTTTGGAGTTGGTGGAAAATGGTTTCCAAGAACCAAAAGATGTAGCAACATATAATGCTCTGACACAAGAAGAAAGATATTTGTTGAGAGACAATAAGAAGAAGGACTCCAAAGCCCTCTTCTATATTTTCCAAGTAGTACATGAGAGTATTTTCCCAAGGGTTGCAGCAACAACAAAGTCCAAAGAGGCATGGCATACCCTCCAGACAGCCTACCAAGGCATGGAAAAGGTGAAGACAACAAAACTTCAAATGTTGAGAAGAGATTTTGAAACTCTTTCTATGAAAGAGTCTGATAATATAGACTCATTCTTTACACATGTGATTGGGCTGGTTACCCAAATCAGG
Source organism: Pinus albicaulis (assembly GCA_034641835.2). Lineage (NCBI taxonomy): Eukaryota > Viridiplantae > Streptophyta > Pinopsida > Pinales > Pinaceae > Pinus > Pinus albicaulis. The sequence goes on along the minus strand of CM076582.1, from coordinate 132,871,297 downwards.
TCTCATGGAGAGACACTTGAAGAAAGGAGAATAGTTGAGAAAGTATTAAGTCTACCATCAAGGTTTGATGCCATAGTTGTGGCTATAGAAGAGACAAAGGATTTCTCACAGTTTTTAGTGGATGAGCTTCATGCATCACTGATGTCTCATGAGCACAGACTGAATAGAGAAACAAACTCCTGATTGGAGCATGCATTTAAGATACAAATGTCTTTTGGTTAAGGTATAGGTCGAGGAAGATAAAACTACAGTGGAAGAGGAAGAAGCCCACACAGAGGTGGAAGAAGCAGCCCTGCAAGAACAAGTGGAAGGGGCAGAAATCAAAATCCAAGCGAAGGCTCAAGCCGAAATCAAGCACAAGGACAAAGGTATGATAAATTTCATGTCCAATTTCATTATTGCAAAAGTTATGGTCATTATGCAAATTAATGTAGAAATAAGCAAAATGACATGGGTAGTAAACCAAGTGTAAATTTTACAAAACAAAAGCAGAACCATGAATATTTTTTTTTAGCTTGTAATGTATCATAAGAAAAGCAAGAAGATATATGGTTCTTAGATTCAAGGTGTAGTAACCATATGACTGGAAACATAGCAATGTTTTCCAATCTAGATGAAAGTGTAAAATCTGAAGTGACATTGGGGATTGATAGCAAAGTCTCTGTCATGGGAAAAGGAAGAGTAAATGTTCTGACAAAGAAGGGAGAGAAGAAATCCATGCCATATGCCTATTATGTCCCTGGCTTGAAATGTAATCTTCTAAGAATTGGACAGCTCATGCAAAAGGGCTACAATGTGTTTTTTAAAGAGGATGCGTGCACAATCATGGATAAGCCTCCAAGCAGACAACACATTGCAAAAGTGCATATGACAAGCAATAGAATGTTTCCTCTCAAGATGAGATTAGACTTGAAGGAAGGAGGTGTTGTAGCAGTTGTCACACAAGAAATATTTCAAGAAGAAGTGAAATATGAGAACTGGTTATGGCATTTGAGATTTGGTCATCTCAATTTCGTAGGTTTGAATTTGTTGCATAGAAAAGACATGGTAAAGGGATTACCACTCATAGAGAAACTAGACAGCGTATCATGAAGGTTGCATCTTGGGAAAACGACATAGAGAATCATTTCCAATAGGAAAGAGTATAGGGGAAAATGCACCTTTGGAGATTGTCCACTTAGATGTATGTGGACCAACGCAAACACCATCATTAGGTGGAAATCACTATATTTTGACATTTATAGATGATTACACAAGGAAGACATGGGTCTATTTTCTAAAATAGAAAAGTGAAGTGTTTAAACAGTTCTACCACTACAAAGCTCTTGTTGAGAAACAAAGTGCACACTACATAAAAGTGTTGAGAACTGACAGAGGTGGAGAATATATCTCCAAAGACTCCCTATGTTTCTGTAGGGAGCATGGAATTCACAAGAAATTTACTGCAAGGTATACACCTCAGCAAAATGGTGTAGCAGAAAGAAAGAATAGGACCATCATGGACATGGTAAGCAGTATGTTGAAGGAAAATCATTTTCCAAATGAGTATTGGGCAGAATTTGCCTCTTGTGCAACATATATAATAAATATATGTCCAACCAAAATTGTTATTAATATAGTTCCAGATGAAGCATGGAGTGGAACAAAGCAATTTGTCACTCACATGAGAGTGTTTAGATGTGTGGCATATGCACATGTCCCGAATCAGTTAAGGAAGAAGTTGGACAGAAAGGGGGAGAAACGTATATTTCTTGGATACAATGATGAATCCAAGGATTACAAGCTCTATAATCCATTAACCAAGAAAGTAATAATCAACAGAGATGTTCAGTTCATATAAGAAGAAGCTTGGGATGGAAGTTTAGAGAAGACAATGAATGTGAAGACATGTATGTCTCATGAAGAGAAAGAGGAATGGTCTGCAGCAAGAAAATCATCAACAATGGCTCCTCCTCTACCAACACAAGCACAACAGAGCACACCACAAACAAACAATATAAAAGAATTGAGAAACCAAGGAAGTTATTCTCCAAGCACACCATAGGGATCAAAAACTCCCTCGAGTTCAAGTGAAACTCCAAGCACATCTTCAACAAATACAAGAAGACCAAAAATTAGAAATTTAAGTGAAATTTATGAGCAAGAAGAAGTTGATAGTAGTGTTGATCTGAATTATTTATTTGCATTATTTTGTCATGTAGATGACCCAATCCATTTTGAATATGCAGTGAAAGAAGAGAAGTGGATTGAAGCAATGAATGAAGAAATAGGAGCAATAGAAAGGAATGACACATGGGAGTTAGTGGACCTCCCAAAAGGAAAAGAAGTTATTGGAGTGAAATGGGTCTATAAGACCAAGAGAAACATTGAAGGAAAGATAGAAAGGGACAAAGCAAGGCTAGTTTTCAAAGGCTACAAGCAGCAACAAGGAAGAGACTATGATGAAACCTTTGCACCAGTTGCAAGGATTGAGACAGTGCAGACAATGATGTCTATAGAAACACAACAAAAATGGAAATTTTATCAAATGGATGTGAAGTCAGCATTCTTGAATGGAGTGTTGAAAGAGGAGGTGTATGTTGAACAACCTCCTGGTTATGGAATAGAAGGCAAAGAACACAAGGTGTATAAGCTGTGGAAATCTCTTTATGGGCTGAAGCAAGCACCACGAGCATGGTACAACAAGATTGATGCTTACCTGATGGACAATGGGTTCAAAAAGTGTGATGGTGAACCCACACTCTACATCAAAGTAAATGACGGTAAAATTATTTTCCTTTTTTGTATGTAGATGATTTTATTTTTATAGGCAGTTATGTTTCTCTCATTTCTGATTTCAAAGCAGTCATAAAAAGTGAGTTTGAAATGACTGACTTGGGGCTATTAAGATATTTTTTGGGCATAGAAGTAAAACAAATGGAAAATGGGATTTTTATCTCCCAAGAAAAGTATGTTGTAGATATTTTAACAAGGTTCAATATGTAGAACATAAAGCCATCATCAAATCTAATTGTCATGGGGTTGAAGTTGAGCAAGGAATATTGCAGCAAAAATGTCAATCCAACATTTTACAAAAGCATGGTTGGCAGTCTAATGTATTTGACTATAGCTAGGCCTGATATAATGTATGCAGTAAGTTTGATATCTAGATTCATGGAGACACCCAAGGAGACATATTGGCAAGTAGCCAAGATAATATTGAGTTATGTAAATGGAACAAAGGAGTATGGTGTTCTATACTCCGAAACTAATGATTTTAAACTGAATGGTTACACTGACAGTGATTGGGCTGGAAGTGTTAATGACAGTAAGAGCACATCAGGGTATGTTTTTCATTTGGTATCGAGAGCCATTTCATGGGCTTCCAAGAAGCAGCCAATAGTTTCATTATCAACATCAAAAGTTGAATATGTAGCAACAATAACAACAACATGTCAAATAGTTTGGATGAAAAGGATGCTGAGGGATTTATGTCATGAACAAGACAAAGGAACCACAATTTTATGTGATAAAAGTTCAACAATTTCATTGTCAAAGAATTATGTTTTCCACAAGAGAACAAAGCATATTGATGCCAAATACCATTTCATAAGGGAATTAGTTAACAATGGTAAAATTGTGTTGTAACATTGCAGGTCAGAGGAACAATTTGCATATATCCTCACAAAGCCATTGGGACAGAAAAGTTTTGTTTATCTCAGAAAGTGTCTGGGAATGGTTAATGGAAACAGTTATGATTAAGGGGGAGTGTTGGAAATACTCCCAACCACTGTCATGAATAAACTGGCAGTAGCCCACACTTACATTGAATTTTTTTTGCAGGGAAGGACAAATCTCAGGTTTCAAATCCATAGGCGTCTTCACGAAAAATCGACAAATAGAGTACCTGAGCCATACTCTGCGTTTAATTCCTTACCTGTGGCATTCACTTACCATTTTCCCGCACATCACAACCCGTAAGTTTTAACCTTTAAATATTAAGATTTTGTCGAAACTTAAGTTTCCATTGATGCAATTTTGTGGGACCCATCATACCTTTCTGCATTATTAAATCCACCCACAAACCTTTGTTTCCACCTTATTCCTTACCTTTTCGCTTTTCGCAATTCTCGGCGCTTTGCGCGTTGCATACCACACTTCACACTTTTTATGATTTACCTTTTTTGCCACCCACAATTTCGCACTTCACATATTTTATGACTTACCTTTAAGCACCTACAATTTTTTTTGTTTAAGTTGCGATGCAATCACAAATCACACGTCGCAAGCTCAGGAGTTTAGCGCACCATGTACTTTGCAACTTATTTAAGTCGTGATGTGATGCGATCACATATCACATACCGCAAGCTCAAATGGATAGTGCCCAGTTAAAAGTTAAAATCGCCGAAATGTGATTTGCGATGAAGGCGCGGATGCGATGTGGTTTCGAAGCCAAAACCCATAAAATTTCAATTCTAACTTTATGTGTTTTGTACGCTGTTTCGTGTACAAACAACAGAATAGAGCAGAATGACGTTTTAGTTTTTACCCGTTCGTTTATGCATTGAATTGCATTCAACTTACATGCTTCAGACATTTTTTATTAAAGGAATGTATTTTTCATATGTTTAATGAGATGAATGAAAAGAAGAATTTAGTTCCTCTCCTATGTGTTCTTGCTCTATGTGTGTGTGTGTAATTTTACTTCCGCATATTGCATTTTCTGTGTAAATTGTTTGTGCTTCTCTATTTCGTGTATGTTCTTGACATAGCATTAGAGCATACCATAATTTCCAGCATGAGAAAGAGATGGGGCTGCCCATTTTTAGAATTAAGGAAACAAAGGTGGAATTCAGACCCTCACCAATGACCCCTTCCTTTCTGGATTCCTCCACCGCCATCATAATGTTAAGAGCCATATAGTTGAAGAAATGATAGAAGAGCTCAATGCCCCATCTGTCGAGCCCAAGGCTTTTTTCTTTAATGGTTTGCTTGATTACCTCCAAGAGCTCCTCCCTTCCTATGGGCTTGCCCATGTACTCGTTAGCTTCCAACATGATCATATGAGGGAGGAGTCTGATCGCAATCAACTGTGAATCCAACTCAGGATTATTAGCAGAGAAATGATTTTTAAAATATATTAGTGTTGCTTGCATAAGTGCTCCTTGTTCGTTGATATTGCACCCCTCATCATCCTTTATATTTTTTATCTTATTCCTCAGTTTCCTGGCATTGGAAAAAACATGATTGTATTAACACTTCACAAGTGTTAATACCAACAAGGCATGATGGTTGTTTGGTCTATTTAGTGTGTCCTAAATTGCTAACATAAATTATCAACCAGGGATTCGTAAGCTGACAAAGTACGGCGCACTATATGTGCAAGATAACCTATCTCTTACTTTTTGTCGTTTTTGGATTTTTATGAAATTCTAAAAGACAAGTATGGTTATGGATATTCAAGGCAATGATGTCCTTTATAATGATTTACCAACTCCAAACTTAAAAATGAATTTGAAACATACAATCACAAAACTTGAAAAGAAATGAAAATGTGCTGCTAGCCTAATAAATCAAACAGTGAACTATTGAGCATGAAAACCAAATTATCCTTGCTGCTGTCTAAACACAAAAGAAACTAAGCTTAAAGAAATCCAAGAATTGCAACAAAGTAAATCTAAATCAAATTACATCAACTTATATTCTGATCCCTCACCATTAGTCAAACTATGGCTTTCGGAGGTAACCATAAACAACTTGAGCAATCTGATATCTAATTTGCAGAAAAAGAAACTAATATCAAACTACACACTCATACTTCAATCCCTCACCATCAGTCCAGCTGTGGCTTTCGGAGGTAACTGAAAATGACATGAGTAATTTAATATATCTAACTTGCAGAAAGTAAACTAATATCAAACTACACACTCATACTTCAATCCCTCACCATCAGTCCAGCTGTGGCTTTCGGAGGTAACTGAAAATGACATGAGCAATTTAATATATCTAACTTGCAGAAAGCAAACTAATATCAAACTACACACTCATACTTCAATCCCTCACCATCAGTCCAGCTGTGGCTTTCGGAGGTAACTGAAAATGACATGAGCAATTTAATATATCTAACTTTCAGAAAGTAAACTAATATCAAACTACACACTCATACTTCAATCCCTCACCATCAGTCCAGCTGTGGCTTTCGGAGGTAACTGAAAATGACATGAGCAATTTAAGATATCTAACTTGCAGAAAGTAAACTAATATCAAACTACACACTCATACTTCAATCCCTCACCATCAGTCCAGCTGTGGCTTTCAGAGGTAACTGAAAATGACATGAGCAATTTAATATATCTAAATCTAACTACTAAAACAAATGTGCAAGACTGAAATAAACAAAGCAGTGCTGGAATTAAACAAAAAGTAAATTAGCAGCAGAACAATATTGATTCCATGTCATTAGTCAAAAGATATGCAAATGTCCGGGCTGCCATGAAAAATTATGCTAAAAGCTATGATTTCAAAAAGCAATCTAAGTAAAGAAATATGACAAAACAAAATTGAAAGCAACTTATCTAGAAAACATGTAAAAGCCTCCTTGGATAGCAGGGGCCCTCTGCTACCAATTTGGTGAAGTCCTTCAGCTCCTTAAAATTGTAATCAAAACACCATCAAAGAACTGAATTTCTCTATTAAAAAGAACTCACAAATTTACATCCCATTCCATCTTGAACTTTGTTACAAAAGACTTCTCTACTACTTTTTCATTACTTTCTCATTACCTATGATAGGAGAAAACTTCTCCTATTTATACAAAATATGAGGAGTCATCTCATTAATGGGAGTCCATGAATCTCTCCCTCCATCTCTAGAGTTACAATCAAAATAGGAAATGATAAGACACATGTCTTTCTAGAGTTTCAACACAACTTGAGGAATGAGACACATATCCTCTTAGAGTTTCAATACAACAAGGAAGTGAGACACATATCTTATTAGAGTTTCAATACAACAAGGAAGTGAGACACATATCCTCTTAATCCCATAATCTTCTCCAACCAAATTCGAATTTGGCTTTAGAGTGCCACATAAGGGTCTTCTAGAAGTCTCCTTTTGACCTACACATGTCACAAAACTCATAACACATATATATAGATATATGAAACTATGTTAATTTTCTAGTTTCTAATCATAAATTCACTTAAAATACATAAAATAAATAACTTTGGAAAACAAGGATCCTAACCCATATATTTATGAAAATGGTTACTCGATGTAGGGTTTTAGGTCAAATGGTTATGAAATAAGAGCTAAATGGTTATGACATAATGGAAATATGTATGAATATGGAGAACACTTTTGAGACTCAACATACCCCCCAACTGAAGTTGTTGCATGTCCTCATGCAACCATTGCAATGATTCATTTGTCCATGAGTTGATCTTTTATGAGTTTTGACTCATATAGATTCATTCCAAACTTTGCTTTTTGATTTTTTCCTTTTTGGCAAAGTATAATACATTTGATTGCAACATTTTTATTTTTTTTTCAATGGTTAGTTCTTGTGTGACAACCATTTTTTTTTTGTGAAGCATTGGTTCTTGTGTAACAATGCTTTATTTTCTTTGTTGCATCAAAGTTCATGAAAAAATTTAGAAACAACTACTTCATCAATGAATTGATTATTTGCAAGGCATATAATCTTTTGGATCATATTGCAACAATAGTTGGTTGGGGAGTATATGTGTATGGAAATGAAATGAAAATGTGTGATAGTGTATGACATGTGGATATGAAATGATGTCCCTTCCCCCAACTAAAGATATGACAATGTGGAAAAGGGAGTGAGGAATTTTTCCAAAGTTGAAATTTTAACATTCTAATGAATTACATGACTAAAAATTAGAAAAAAACATACCTTCACTTGCCTTAAATGTGGATGAGTTGTATATGTGTGGTGGCTACAAAATTCTGATCATATTCTTCTTCAAGTGGCTGAACAAGAGGAGTCATGGATAAAGAGATGAGATGACTTTTTATTGCTTCTACTAAAACTTGCTGAATCTGCTCCAAAATGCTGAAAATAATAGTCTTTATGTCTTCAAAACTCATTGGCACAATTCCTACTATGTGAAAAGATGTTCTGATGTCGAACATAGTAGGAAATTGTTGAATTAGTGGCCATTAATGGATGCCACTAGTCAACATGAGAACTCTCACCATTGATGACAATGAGAGTCAAGATGCCCAAACACATCTTGCTAGGTACGAATGATTTTGCTGATGTCGAGTCACCTAGAAGATCTAACGAACAAGAGACATTAATGTATTCCCATTGTTTGTCAGCATGAGAACTTGCCATTAAGGCATGCAAGCCTCAAGGTGTTTTTACAAAGAACTTAGACTCAAAGGACTATGGACTCAATAGTTTGCATTGAAGCAGGGCTTATTTGCGGAATGAAAATGACAAGAAATGGAAAATGAAAATGGAAGATGGAAATGGAGAGTAGAAATGGAAATGGGCAATAAGCATGTGAATGAGATTCTTGCTTTTATTTGTGGGTTATGTATAGACAAAAAGAAATGGAAAGTGGATGTGAATGTAAATGAAAAACATGAAGTGAAATGAGGTGAATGGTTTATTATGAGGTATGGATGTGATGGAGACAATAGTATCTGAAAGTTTTTCAAGTGTTTGGATCTGATTTTGCATCAGCATATTTCCTCCTCTTTGTTGTTGATCATCCTCTTATGAAACAAGTTGGCCTCTTAAAGAGACACCATTCTTTTGTAGTCATTTGTCCTTCCTCCTGGAACCTGCAAAAAAACTAATACTTCTTCTGCAATGGAATGTAAGATTATCAAAGGGAGAGAGGTGATCAATCTCTCTAGTTATGATATTTACACACAAAACTAAGAATTTGTATTAATGAAACAAGTTCTCAAAGGAAAAATCAAAAAGAATTTATACCTGTTTTGGAATTAGTGCCTCAAGTTGAATGTAGCTTCTTTTCAGCAATTTATTTCATTATTTTCCATTTCAAACTCTAATGATGGATTTCTCATTGTATAGATCTTGTTGAGACCTTTCCAACGATACTTAAATCATCAAAATCTGATTTTGTATGAGAAAGTTAGGCTGATTTGAACAATGAGGTTTTTCAGCTCCGGAATTGGAGAACAGCTGCGGAATTGGACTTCAGCTGCGGAATTGAAGAACAGCTGCGGAATTGGACTTCAGCTGCAGAATGTCGACGGTTTCTGTAGCTAAAAATCTTGAATAAAAAGTTAGCCATTCATCTTTCATCATCAGTCCAAAATTAATCAATACCTTCAGAAAAAATGAGCAAATAACTTATTCATTTCATTGATTCAAAATTATTGATTTTTTTATTTTTTTAAATAATCAAAACATAATTGAAAAAGAGAATTGCAAAATTATTATTATTATTATTATTATTATTTTTTATTTTTTTTTAAATATTATATATGTTACATTTTTAAAAAATATATATACATATATAATTTAAACAAAACAATTTATTAAAAAAAAAAAAACGAACTCCAATGTAAACCACCACCTGCCAATAAACTGCTCTAGACCAAAAACTAGTGATACGCTTCTTGAGAGCTTGATTTTCTAAAGTTAGAAGTGTTAGCCATTCAGACAATGCAAGGAAGAAGAATTAATGAAATCCAACATTCAGAAAGTAGACAAAGTCAATTTGAATTCAAAAATGAGTGGAATGTGGATTAAATGCCACAAGAGAGTTTGATTTTGATTAGAATTCTTTTTCTTAGATTTAGAAAACCGAATTATCAATGCAGAGTGCCGTTTTCAAATTCTTCACTCATAAAAAACCGTTTTTCCTCACGCGGCAGGCAAAAATGGGCTCCAAAGAACCAAGAAATTCTCCTAGACCGCCTCGAATTTCGTAAAATTATTTCTGGGTTATCTAATTGACCACGTTGGCGAAAAAACCCATGTCGTGGATTTTCAAAATTCATCCTCAATCGATCAGAAAACGTGTTTGAAAATGACGTGTCAATAACAGTTTGCATTTTTCTGGGTTCTGCCTCAGCAACAAAAATCGTTTTCTTCATAACGTGGTTCAAAATTGCGTTTTCTGAATGCGCTGGAAAAATCAATTCTACGTACCTGAGTTAATTGCTGTGATTTTGGTAACCACCACTTGCACAATCTTGGAAGAACCTCCACAGTTGTTTCAAATCCCCGCCCTGGCTTTGATCCACAGATCTCGCATTGCCACACATCCATTGCAGCTTGAGGGAAAACTCCGAGTGTGTGATACCCAACATTTCCATACAGAGATAAACACCACCTCTTCTTTGCATTAGGAGCAAAGAACTTCGGCCACAAATTTTCTCCAATATTGTTATCAGGAGGACGATGTCGTTGATGGTATAAGTATTGCATCAGTCTACGGGCACACAATCCACTCTCCATTGCAGGCTGCTTTGTCAAAGATGTGGGTGGAATGTTATGCTGTTGCATGTGATGTCGCAACTGTTGCTGTTGCTGATGGTGCTGCATCATTCTCTGTTGTTGAATAAGTGCATGCAGTTGTGGAGAAGAATGTCTTTGCATGGACTCTTGTCTTTGACGCTGGGCAGCGAATGCATTTTCAGGCCTCTGCATAATTTGCTGAACTTGTTATTGTAAAGCATCTTTTGGTTTTAAATCCATCCTAGGCTTCATCATTTGAGGTTGTTGCAGAAATTGATCACTCTTTTCTAGTTTTGGGGTTATAAGACCTGGACAGGATTCCAAATTCTTTCAGGGATTTGGGGAATTTTGATGATGTCTTTTCCCGCAGTGGTACTACGAATAGTTTGTTTTTGTTTTTCAATTTTTATTTTTTTTAATTTGTTTTTGTTAATAAAACTATATGTTATATTTTTAAAAATTAAAAATACACATATATATTTTACTAAGCAAAATGATTTTTTTTTTTAATTTATTTATTTGTTTTGTTAATAAAATTACACATGTTAAATTTTGAAAAATTAAAAATATACATATGTAATTTACTAAACAAAACAATTTATTGAATTTTTTTTTTTAAATGATTTGTTATTAAAATTATATATATATTTTCAAAAATAAAAATATATATATATATCTTAGTAACAAAACAATTTAATTTTTTTATTTTTTATTTTTTATTTTTTTTATTTTTTTTTAATTGATTTGTTTAATAAAATTATGTATGCGATATTTTCAAAAATTTAAAAATACACATCTATATTCATTAAACAAAACAATTTATAGAAATCAAAGTTTTTCATGAAAACAACTTCTTCTTTTTTTAAATTGTTGAATCAATTGAAATGATGAAGTTTTATTTTGTCTTCTTTTTTTTTTCACATAACAAATCTTTTTCTGATCCTCTAGATCACACAAAGTGCAAGAGGAGAGCATACTCAAGAATTATTAAATTTTTTTTACATAACAATCATTTTTCTGATCCTCCAGATCACACAAAGTGCAGGAGGAGAGCATACTCAAGAATTATTAAAAAAAAATTTTAGATGTAAGAAATAAGGCTACCTAGTTACACTTCCTCGGCAACGGCGCCAAAATGTTTGGTCAATTTAGTGTGTCCTAAATTGCTAACATAAATTATCAACCAGGGATTCGTAAGCTGACGAAGTGTGGCGCACTATATGTGCGAGATAACCTATCTCTTACTTTTTGTCGTTTTTTGATTTTTATGAAATTCTAAAAGACAAGTATGGTTATGGATATTCAAGGCAATGATGTCCTTTATAATGATTTACCAACTCCAAACTTAAAAAGGAATTTGAAACATACAATCACAAAACTTGAAAGGAAATGAAAATGTGTTGCTAGCCTAATAAATCAAACAGTGAACTATTGAGCATGAAAACCAAATTATCCTTGCTGCTGTCTAAACACAAAAGAAACTAAGCTTAAAGAAATCCAAGAATTGCAACAAAGTAAATCTAAATCAAATTACATCAACTTATATTCTAATCCCTCACCATTAGTCCAACTATGGCTTTTGGAGGTAACCATAAACAACTTGAGCAATCTGATATCTAATTTGCAGAAAAAGAAACTAATATCAAACTACACACTCATACTTCAATCCCTCACCATCAGTCCAGTTGTGGCTTTCGGAGGTAACTGAAAATGACATGAGCAATTTCATATATCTAATTTGCAGAAAGTAAACTAATATCAAACTACACACTCATACTTCAATCTCTCACCATCAGTCCAGCTGTGGCTTTCGGAGGTAACTGAAAATGACATGAGAAATTTAATATATCTAACTTGTAGAAAAGTAAACTAATATCAAACTACACACTCATACTTCAATCCCTCACCATCAGTCCAGCTATGGCTTTCGGAGGTAACTGAAAATGACATGAGCAATTTAATATATCTAACTTGCATAAAGTAAACTAATATCAAACTACACACTCATACTTCAATCCCTCACCATCAGTCCAGCTGTGGCTTTCGGAGGTAACTGAAAATGACATGAGCAATTTAATATATCTAACTTGCAGAAAGTAAACTAATATCAAACTACACACTCATACTTCAATCCCTCACCATCAGTCCAGCTGTGGCTTTCGTAGGTAACTGAAAATGACATGAGCAATTTAATATATCTAAATCTAACTACTGAAGCAAATGTGCAAGACTGAAATAAACAAAGCAATACCGGAATTAAACAAAAACTAAGAAAAAATAAATTAACAGCAGAACAATATTGATTCCATGTCATTAGTCAAAAGATATGCAAATGCTCGGGCTGCCATGAAAAATTATGCTAAAAGCTATGATTTCAGAAAGCAATCTAAGTAAGGAAATATGACAAAACAAAATTGAAAGCAACTTATCTAGAAAACATGTAGAAGCCTCCTTGGATAGCAGGGGCCCTCTGCTACCAATTTGGTGTAGTTCTTAGCTCATTGAATTTGTAATCAAAACAACATCAAAGCACTGAATTTCTCTATTAAAAGGAACTCACAAATTTACATCCCATTCCATCTTGAACTTTGTTACAAAAGACTTCTCTACTACTTTTTCATTACTTTCTCATTACCTATGATATGAGAAAGCTTCTCCTATTTATACAAAATATGATGAGACATCTCATTAATGGGAGTCCATGAATCTCTCCCTCCATCTATAGAGTTACAATCAAAATAGAAATGATAAGACACATCTTTTTCTAGAGTTTTAACACAACTTGAGGAATGAGACACATATCCTCCTAGAGTTTCAATACAACAAGGAAGTGAGACACATATCCTCTTAGAGTTTCAATACAACAAGGAAGTGAGACACATCCTCTTGATCCCATAATCTTCTCCAACCAAATTCGAATTTGACCTTAGAGTGCCACATAAGGGTCTTCTAGAAGTCTCCTTTTGACCTACACATGTCACAAAACTCATAACACATATATAGATATATGAAACTATGTTAATTTTCTAGTTTCTAATTATAAATTCACTTAAAATACATAAAATAAATAACTTTGGAAAACAAGGATCCTAACCCATATATTTATGAAAATGGTTACTTGATGTAGGGTTTTAGGTCAAATGGCTATGAAATAAGAGCTAAATGGTTATGACATAATGGAAATATGTATGAATATGGAGCACATTTTTTAGACTCAACAATGGTATTAACACTTGTGAATGTTAAATTACCATCATTGCGTAGGGTCTCTTCCAGAACCAACAACTAAAAAATGTTAAGATCACTTCCAAATATTAAATCCTTCACATGCCAAATATGTTACAAATATCTAAATGGATCAACACTCCAGTGAGTCTATCCTCGTAAGGGAGAATATTTTGTTAGTGCTCAAGCTGTAAAAATCCATAACCATGCTATGGAGGAGTAGAAGCTTCCATTGAGAAAAGTAAGAATGACATCCACTAATTTCACTTGCAGTCCACTGCTCGTGAGCCCCTGGTCACACTATCCTGTAATTATCACTATAGGCTGCAACAAGCAATCTAGTTTCTCAAACACACACAATATGAATTAAACGCAATTGGGAGATTGTTGCCCCCTTCATGATTTTCGATATTTAGCACATGGACGATAATGATGAAACCAAGCCAGAGAGTTGCAAAGTAAGATTTCTTCCCAGATGCAACAAATGCATTCCAGTGAAGGCATGAAGCAAGAGGTCTTGCACCAACAGTTGTTTTTGTTCTTTCAACAACCTGCAAATCCCAGTTTCAAGTCCCATGTTGAAATGAACGGGAGAATCTCAGTGTTGTGCAAAGCTTTCATTAAGGAAGCTTCATCTCCAAGTGAAATGTTGCTCCTTGTAGTGAAATCCCTTACCCTCTTACTTATGTAAAGGACCTGCAACCACGACAATTCTGACATTATTGGGAAGAGAAGTAGCATAAGAGTGTCATTGTCCGACCTATGTAAGGGAGATGAAATCAAGGCAGTGTTAGAACACTCACTGAATGAATGGCCACTTAGAAAATTAGTTTCAGAGCACTCACCCACCAAATGGCCACTCTAAAAATTAGTTTTTATTTTTTATTTTTAAATGAATTATTAGGCACTAATAAATACCAAAAAGTAAAACACCCTTCATAAGGAGAATTAACTTTCCGAGCTAATAGAAAATTATAAATAAGATTTTCAGAAAATTAGAAAATTATTTTTGAATTTATGGAAAATAGAAATATTTGACATTTTCCCCAAAATTTGGTTAAAATTGCAAAAAATAACAAAATAATGTAGATTCAATGCAATTTGATAGCGAAACTAATGCTATAGACAAAGACTAATAATCAAAAATTAAAATCCAATTATTTAAAAAATAGTAACATTAGTATAATAAATTATAAAAAAATAAACTACCCTTGAGGGTTAGCTTAATTGGTTGAGTTTCTTTCGTTAAAGAATCTTTCCTACTTAGAGGTTACAAGTTAAATTTTCTTGAAAATTATGGGGTCAGGTTCCATGGTTGAGATGATACAAAGTGTTCCCTTAGGGTGGTTTTGTGTGGTACAAAATATTCCATAAACATAGCGGTTGAGCTGTGTTGTGGATGATTTTGTCACCCTCCTAGAGACAGTCTAGAGTTGCCATAGACCAGTGCCTAGGACATCTTATTATAGTAAGGAGCCCTTTATAGTTTGGGTTGTCAGTCCAAGAACTCACTTACTATCTCTTGCTTAATCAAGGAAATTAGGTTTGAATGGGACCAATCTCTCTCAGAAGCTGATACAAAGATAAGAATAATGCAGGAACATCATGTAAAACTTCAGTACAAAAGCATCAGACAGCTAAGAGATAGCTTACTGTAAAGAGGGCCAGTTCAAATAATATATCACAGAAATCAAATATCAGGAAGTGAGTGCAGTGAAGAAACATAAAGAGGATATTAGTTAACATGAGACTGATACCCAGATACACAACAGAACCACATAAGGGCATACCAATCTATGAATCCTTATATGACAATGGCGTTTTAAAAGCACCCTCCTCATGCAACCAATATAGCAGAAAGTATGGATAGCATGAACATGGAACAATATATCATTACTAGGCCTATTTAAAGCGCTTGACTAATTCTAGAAAGGGCACCAACAAGGGTGAATCCTTACTGCAAACTAGTGAGCCACTCGCATTCTAGAACATGATACAAGAAGATAAATAGCATGAAATGAGATATTGTATTAACACATAAGAGAAATTACATACTGTGAGATACCAAAGGCTAGAATCCTCATTACAGTTATAACTCCTCCTCACTGAGACCCTACGGGCTCTGAAACTTCATACAGAAATGTTACAAAATGTATACAAAAGTCTTTTCACTGCACAGTTTGCTGATAGAAATCTGGAACCCCTACAATGTCTTCTTTCTCAGCGTTTATAGAGAAGATAGAAAAATCTAGAGGAGGAGGTAGATGAGGCACAATTAATGACCTAATTTAAATAAAATGGCGGAAAAACATCCATGCCCACTCCATAAATGACTAACTATAAATGGCTGTACTTTACAATCTGTCTATAGAAATAAATGTTGGGAGATTAAAATCTCCTTATATACATGACACAAATAATAAAATATTTACAATGTGTTGCCTTCGGCTGAGGGGAAAATCTGCTGCCGTAAAAACCTTGAGGTAATCTGCAATTCTGTACTGTACTTTCGGCCTTCGATTTTAGATTTGAATCCTGGATCTTTAATGCAGGGTGAATTTCTCTGGAGGGTTCTGCGAATCCATATCTTTATCTTCCTTTAATGGCGATTATTTTCCCACCTACCCTCAGCTTCTTCTTTAAATTTCACTAGCAGAGCATGTCCTTTGGTATGCTTTTGATCTCTGCAGTGGAGGCGGTAAATTATGAGGCCTCTTTTTCATCTTAAAAACCTACAAAATCCACAAAACATCAGAGAAAAAAGACTCAGAGACAGGAAGCGTGGAGGGGGAGATGATAATGGCGTCGTGAAAACGAACAAGTAACAGGAAAATAAAGGGTGATGGAGGAAACACAATGTGGGTTTTGATAAATAAACGAGATGCGGATTTTCTACGTGACGCAGTTTGGAGGTGGTGACTGAAGGGCGACGAACACAAATAAAAACACATATGAACACACACACATATATATATATGGCGGGGAGGAATCTTACGGTTGTACGAGATCGAAACACGTGGACGTACGGGGGTCTTGTGGAGGATTGACGTGGCGAGGGAGTCAATGGACGGGGAGACTGTATCGTGGGCCGTCAGATTGTAAACACAGATCGACGGCAGAGAAACAACGAGAGCGGCATGAGGGTGGGCCACAGAACATGGCGGACCGGGGTTAAAGGGCGAGCAACTCCGGTGAATGTCCGACGTTGGATCGACATCGCCAGATCCAACGGCGCGGGGAGTTCCGCTGCCCAACCTTTGTACAGACATTAACTCGCGGGGAAAGCAGTTTTGGAACCCGTACAGAAGACGCGTGGCACATTTCTAATGGGATCGCTGGCCCGATGGATAATACCGCCTGCCTGGGGAAAGCGGTGCAGGGGTTTACCGTCGGTTTTCTGCGCGCGCGGGGCCCTCCACACGAAATGATCACTGCTCCGTTGATTTAGTTGGATCGGACGGTTGTTGTCGCCCCCGATAACATAACCAATTAGCGCCATTCCCTTTGGCTCATGGTTTTCGGACTCGGGTCATGTGATGACGATGGGGAAGGGGCTAAGGCCCTAGGGCTTTGGCTCAATATAATTTCAAAAGTGGGTTTTTAACTTTAGCCCGGCGTATTTTCTGAGCGGGGATAACAATGTTGAGCGGGAGCATCGGGATTTTAGGCCCCGGTGGAGGTTTAAGATGGGTTCGAATGAGGCAGTAGGCCAGAATTCACAGGCAGGGGTAAATATGTACAACATCGACTCCATCTGGGGACGACATGTTCGTCCTCGGGCATGTCGAGAACACGCAGACCACTGAATATTTTTCTCCGTTCTTCAATTTCTTCTGCGCTTCCGCCTCAGGTAACTATCAGCATCCTTCATCTATGAAAAATAAAAACTAAAAACCACTTATGTACAATATAATACAGTTAGACATTTCCAACCTGGGTCAGAACTGGAAGTATGACTTGAGAAATTGGCCATTCACGGGTGCATCCAACAAATCACCTTGTAGATTTTCTAAAGAAAAGGTGTTGTTTCTTCCTAGCTTTACTATTTTGAACGGCCCAAAACACAGCGGATCAAATTTAGCATGCTTGCCCTTTTCTGCTCTGCGAACATCCCATCTAAGAACCAGGTCTCCAACTTGAAAATTTCTATTCTTTGCATGCTGATCAAATATGTTCTTCATTTTCTCCTGATATTCCATCAATCTCTGATCTACCTGGTTCCGTGTTTCTTCCAATTCTACCAGCTGATTAATCCTTCTGATCATGTCATCTGGTTCTTCCTGGTTTTCCTGCATAAAACGTGCCACTGGCAAAGCCAATTGCACAGGGAACACAACTGATCTTCCATATACCAGCTCATAGGGAGATTTCCCTGTTGCTCTTTTGCTGGTTACCCTATTTGCCCATAGAGCAAACTTCAATTGAGAATCCCAGTTCTTCTGATTCTCACTGATGGTTTTCTTCAAAGCCCTCACCAGGGTTTTATTGGAAGATTCTGCTAAGCCATTTCCCTGTGGATAGTATGCTGTGGAATGAGTCAGGATGATGTTATACCTTTGGCATAACTTTACAAACCTGGCTGATTTGAAAGCTTGTGCATTGTCAGTTACAATCCTGGCAGGACAGCCAAACCTAGATATGATATTATCCTCTATAAACCTCATTATTACAGCATCTGTAGCATTTCTTGTAGGTATGGCTTCCACCCATTTCGTGAAATAGTCTGTGGCTGTCAATATCCATTTATGTTGGCCACTTGATGGGGGATGTATTTCTCCTATAAAATCTAACCCCCATTTCTGAAATGGTTCATTTACATGAATAGGGATCAGGGGCAAAGCTGCTAATTTCTGTCTTTCTGCAAATCTTTGGCACTTGTCACATGCTCTGACCCAAGAAAAAGTATCTGAATACAACTTTGGCCAGTAAAAACCAGCCCTCAAGATTTTATGAGTTGTTTCCCTCCAACTGTAATGTCCTCCACAAATCCCTCCATGAAATTCTGTCATTACATTCTGCACTTCATTTTCTGTGAGGCATAACAATAATATACCCAGAGGGTCTTTCCAATAAAGCTGTCCATTGGCAATTACATATTTCTGAGATTTCATCCTTACAGCTCTGTATTTTACTTTGTCACAGCCTGGAGGATGGCTAAGTGTCAAAAGATATTCAACAATTTCCTTGTACCAAGGACTAGTTAGATATTTCACATGTATCTTTTGGGTGGCCATCTCTAGTCCTTGCTGCTCTTCTTCTCTCTCGGATTCTTCATTTGCTATCACAGATAGATTGATGCCCAAAGCTTGGTGATTTGATTCAGACAACATTTTGGCCAGCCCCTGTCCTTTTGTCAACTTTGTAGGCCTTATGTCCAAATCATACTCCTGTATTTTTGCCATCCATCTCCCTCTTCTACCTTCGCTATCTCCCTGAACTAGAATGTCTTTAACAGCTGCCGTGGGAACATAAGCAGTAATATGAGATTGCAAAATATACACTCTAAAAGCTTTAAGGAACTTTACCAGGGCATATGCCTGCTTCTCCAATATATTATATTTCAATTCGGCATCATAAAGTACTTGACTGAAGAAAGCTATAGGCTGTTCATATCCCTCTTCATTTTTCTGTAATAATACTCCAGCAATTGTGTGAGGGGAAGAAAATGAGAAAATTATAAATGGCTTTTTGTAATCTGGTCCAGCTAGGACAGGTGCTTCAGCAAATTCCTGTTTTATCCTTGTGAATGTGTCTCTGGACTCCTGGGACCATTTTACTTCATTCTCCTTTTTCAGCATATTAGTTATATGCCTAACTATCTCAGCATAGTTAGGAATAAACCTTCTCAAAAAATTGATCCGGCCTAAAAATACCTGTACTTCTTTCTTATTTCTTGGTAAAGGAATGCTATTTATTACTTCAACTCTCTTAGGGTCTATTTTGACACCATCTTTTGTTACAATGTGCCCTAAAAGTTTCCCCTCATCTAATGCAAATAAAGACTTTTGAGGATTGAGAGAAAGGCCATACCTTCTGCATTTTTCAAAAGTTCTTCTTAAATGCTCAATATGCTCATCATCATTCTTTGAAAACACTGTGATATCATCAAGGTATACCACCAAAAACTTGTCTTGTTCTCCCACAAAGGCTATGTCCATTGCCCTCTGAAAAGTAGCTCCTGCATTAATTAATCCAAATGGCATCCTAGCATACATAAAGGTTCCCCATGGTGTAGTAAATGCAGTTTTCTTCTGGTCTTCTGGGAATACAGCTACCTGATTATAACCAGAAAATCCATCCATCATTGACATTCTGGATGCTCCCACTACTTTCTGCAGGATGTGATCCATCTTAGGCAGTAGATAATTATCCTTGAGAGATGCTCTGTTCAAATTCCTGAAATCCACACATAGCCTTATTTCTCCATTCTTCTTTCGAACAAGAACAAGATTTGCTACCCATTCTGATTACCTCAAAGGCACAATTATTTTGGCCTTCAGTAGCTTCTTGACTTCTTTTTCAATAGAGGGAAGCAGCAGAGGGTTGATCTGTCTGAGTTTCTGCTTATAAGGCTTTGCATCTTCCCTCAATGGAATCTTGTGTTGCATTATGTTAACATCAAAAGTTTTTAGGTCCTGATAGGACCAAGAAAATACATCTTTGTAAGATTGAAACAACTTCAAATATTTTTCTTTGTATTCCTCTGGGATTCTTTTGGATAGTTTTATAATTTTTGGATCGGCATGAGTTCCCAAATTCAAATCTCCCACTTGATCTTCTTCTGTCACCTTGTTTGGCTGCATTGGTACATCATCTTTATTAAATAATCTTTCTAGAGGTATCAGACCTTTAGGTATAACATTACCTTTTAGCTGCAGCACTTTATTTCCTGCTATTCTTTCTTCCCATTTGTTCTCTGCAATATTTTCAGCTTCTTCCTCATTATCATCAATCTCCATATTGGAGAACTCTCCCACGGTCTCCATGAACCTCTTCATTTGTTCATCATCTTAAAATACCTGCCAATGCTTTATATTATCTGGAATGGATGGTTTGTACCATACCTCCACTTCATATCTTAAAAGTGGATTTTGAGGAGGACGGAATGTACTGGCAGCTACAGCAAGAGAATCTGCTATTCTGTTTTGCTCCCGGGGCATGAATTGTATGTTAAATGCTGAGAAGAAATTTTCTATCATGTCCCATACTTCATTTCTATATGCTCTGAGCCATGGATGCTTGGCTTGGCATTGATTTTTTATCTGTCTTACCACCAGCTCAGAGTCTCCCAGGACTTTCAAACATTGGATGCCCATGTTTCTAGCTGTCTGCAGTCCCAATAATAGTGCTTCATATTCAGCTACATTGTTTGTAGCCTCATACTCCAATTTAAAAGACAGTGGCACCCATTTTCCTGTGGGGGAGATCAATAATACCCCAGCTCCATTGCCTTCTCTTGACTTTGCCCCATCAAAATGCAAAGTCCAGATTTCTGATTCCTGATCTTCTTTAGGTTGCTCAGTTTGGATTTGACCAAAAAGGGGCTCATGAGTACAGTTTTGATTTTCTTCTAGCATCAAACATGAGAAGTCTCCCTCTTTGTTGTAGACTGGAGAATTATCTGAGCAGTCAGCCTTAGTTACCATTTTAACAAATCTAGTCTCTCTGTACAACCTCCTTTCTTGACCTCCAAAGACTGGGACAGTAGCATATGTTAAATCCAATTTGATTGATCACCCAATCTTGGTACCCCAGGACCTTGACAGCAGCATGCCAAAGAGGGCTGGGATATCGGCAACCACAACGTCCATGACTACACTTTTAGCTGGGATTTGGGCTAAATTGACCACTAAATCTTTAATCATTCCCAGACATTTTACTCTTTTGGAATCGAATGAATATAAATCTTTATACGGCCTGGTTATTTGTAGTCCTAGTTTCTCCATGACAGACAAAGGCATAAGATTATGGGAGGCCCCAGAATCTAGCATACAATTGTGTAAAAGCAGATCATGAATAACTAGGGATACATAGAAGGGAGGAGTAGAAGGGTCTATCTCCTCGACATGTGGGCCAAAAACTACCATGGGTCTTTCTTCTTGAAGATTTAGACTATCAGGTGCAATTGGTAGTTTAGGAGGAAGTATAAAGGAAGTGACTTGAGATTGATATACAGGTTGTTTTAATAATTCATTCAAGGGGACAGGAATTTTTATCTTCTCAAGCTCTTTTTGCAGATTGAAAGCAGATGGGGGCTTTTCTATCACTACTTCTTTGGACTCCTTATTTTCAGTTGAAGACTTAATTTCTTTTGACACTGGCTCAGCATTAGGTGGACTGACTATTTTTGAAGAAGAAGGGATCTGATCATTGGACTGCAAGGGGGTATTTAGAGGGCTCTTACCTTTTTCCATGCTTTTCTTTGATGCTGATTCCTTCTGAGCAGATGCTTCTTTCTGAGGTGATTCCTCTTCTTGATCTTGAGTTCTGGTTCTCTTCCTTGATGATCTGAGATCATATTTTACATTGAATTGTGCTTGCATGAAATCAGCAAACTGCTTGCAATAATGGTCAATCTCTGCTTCTTCGTCTTCTTCTTGCAACGGGCAATCCATATCATCAGTATTTGAAAAGGCCAGATTTGAGTCTTCTAATCCATAAGCTGCATCTCCAGTGGAGTCATCTGCCGGTCCTTCCAGGTACAAGGGATGAGGTATCTGGTCTTGTTGTTCTTTTGCTTCTCTCGGCAGTATCTGCAATGGGGGTCTTCTATACTGAGGATTGTATCCTCTGTTCGGAGTATTATAATAGTTTTTGGGAGCTGCATTTTTGGCTTCTAGTTCCAGCTTGACCATCTTCTTTATCATCTTTCTTATTTCATCCATTTTGTCTGAATCCTTTTCCTAGTTAGAGGTGGAAACCTCTTCTTTGCCTTTCCTCCTAGTATCTTGTTCAATTTTTCCTTTTAATTTCCCAGTGGAGGCAAAGTTCGCTTCCAATTCCAGAGCGTCTGACTGTGCATCATCTAAAGTGGCAGGTTTTCTTTCTCTCAATGAGAATCCAAAGTCAAAATCAAAAGCTACTATAAAAATTATCTTGGCAGCGGCTTCATGGGGCTTCATTTCAGGAGGTAGGCTCAGATATAACTTGTTGAATCTTTTGATAAACTCTGATACCCCTTCATTTTGTTTCTTCTTCATAGTATTAAACTCTGTAAGACACTGACCATGGTCTTTCTTCTCTCCCCACTTTCTGAGAAAAGTATTCTCCATAATATCCCAGGTAGTTATTGAACGGTTTCCCAATGTTTTGAACCATTTCCTGGCTTCACCCTCCAAAGATTGCACAAATAATCTCAAGACCACATCAAGATGTTCAACATTCAAGTTTTCTGCAAAAGAGCAGAAGGTCTCAAGGTGCTTCTGAGCATCAACTTCATTTTCACCATTAAATCTCGGCAGAATCTTTAAATAATCCTGTGGCATATCATTTAGCACTTGGGGCAAGGCCAAAGGAGCGTATTTGTTCAATAGAAAAGCAGGAACATTGGCCATTGGGGGAGGTGGGGGTTGTACAATAGTCTGAGCAACAAATGAAGGGAGAGGAGAAGGAGGAAGCGCAGTATGAATAACAATGGGAATATATTGCACAGAAGCCTGAGGTGTGGATGGAAATAACTCACGGTTAACAGCAGCTACTTCTGTGATTTCTTTAATTTCTTCAGCCTCGAAAACAGGACAAGATTCTTCTTCAATCCAGGTACTTCCTCTACGTGGAGTTTCTGAGTAGAATTTGGGATTTTCTGTTCTAACCTCTTGAGAAGAAGAGGGCGGATAATCTTCAATGGAATATTCAGGGTTTTCAGCACGAACCAACTTCCTCTCTTTCCAAACTCTTTTATGAATGATCTTCTCTGGGTCAGACACGTAGGGTGTTTTCAATTGAGCTGTATCCGACCTCAAATGCGGCCTACGAGGAGCCAGGACTACCGATAAGATTTATCAAATAAAGACCAGTGGAGTCGCCAAGGTGAGAGATATGCAACTCTTCAACTCTCTGTGCTCACCTGATTAGAGAGTGAAAACAATTTGTCGAGACCCAGGGAAACTGATATTCTTGAATTCGCTCCCCGGCAACGGCGCCAGAAAGATGTTGTGGATGATTTTGTCACCCTCCTAGAGATAGTCTAGAGTTGCCATAGACCAGTGCCTAGGACATCTTAATATAGCAAGGAGCCCTTTATAGTTTGGGTTGTCAGTCCAAGAACTCACTTACTATCTCTTGCTTAAACAAGGAAATTAGATTTGAATGGAACCAAACTCCCTCAGAAGCTGATACAAAGATAAGAATAGTGTAGGGACATCATGTAAAACTCCAATACAAAGGCATCAGACAGTTAAGAGACAGCTTACTGTAAAGAGGGCCGATTCAAATAATATATCACAGAAATCAAATATCAGGAAGTGAGTGCAGTGAGGAAACATAAAGAAGATATTAGTTAACATGAGACTGATACCCAGATACACAACAGAACCACATAAGGGCATATTAATTTATGAATCCTTATATGACAATGGCGTTTTAAAAGCACCCTCCTCAAGTAACTAATATAGCAGAAAGTATGGAAGAGATGAACATGGAACAACATATCATCACTAGGCCTATTTAAAGCGCTTGACTAATTCCAGAAAGGGCACCAACAAAGATGAATCCTTACTGCAAACTAGTGAGCCACTCGCATTCTAGAACATGATACAAGAAGATAAATAGCATGAAAGGAGATATTGTATTAACACATAAGAGAAATTACATACTGTGAGATACCAAAGACCAGAATCCTCATTACAATTATAACTCCTCCTCACTGAGACCCTACGGGCTCTGAAACTTCATACAGAAATGTTACAAAATGTATACAAAAGTCTTTTCGCTGCACAGTTTGCTGATAGAAATCTGGAACCCTTACAATGTCTTCTTTTTCAGCCTTTATAGGGAACATAGAGAATTCTAGAGGAGGAGGTAGATGAAGCACATTTAATGACTTATTTTGAATCAACATGGTGGAAAGAATTTGCGCCCACGTTGAGAATGACTAACTATAAATAAATGTACTTTACAATCTGTATACAGAAATAAATGCTGGGAGATGAAAATCTCCTTATATACATGACACAAATAATAAAATATACAGTGTGTTGCCTTCGGCTGAGGGGAAAATCTGCTGTCGTAAGAACCTTGAGGTAATCTGCAATTCTGTACTGTACTTTCGGCCTTCGATTTTAGATTTGAATCCTGGATCTTTAATGCAGGGCGAATTTCTCTGGAGGGTTCTGCGAATCCATATCTTTATCTTCCTTTAATGGCGATTATTTTCCCACCTACCCTCAGCTTCTTCTTTAAATTTCACCAGCAGATCATGTCCTTTGGTATGCTTTTGATCTCTGCAGTGGAGGCGGTAAATTATGAGGCCTCTTTGTCATCTTAAAAACCTGCAAAATCCACAAAACATCAGAGAAAACAAACTCGGAGACAGGAAGCGTGGAGGAGGAGATGATAATGGCGTCGTGAAAATGAACAAGTAACAGGAAAATAAAGGGTGATGGAGGAAACACAATGTGGGTTTTGATAAATAAACGAGATGTGGTTTTTCTACGTGACACAATGGGGAGGTGATGGCTGAAGGGCGAAGAACACAAATAAAAACACATATGAACACACATATATATATACATATGGCAGGGAGGAATCTTACGGTTGTACGAGATCAAAACACGTGGACGTACGGGGGACTTGTGGAGGATTGACGTGGCGAGGGAGTCAATGGACGGGGAGACTGTATCGTGGGCCGTCAGATTGTAAACACAGATCGACGGCGGAGAAACAACGAGAGCGGCATGAGGGTGGGCCACAGAACATGGCGGACCGGGGTTAAAGGGCGAGCAACTCTGGTGAATGTCTGTCGTTGAATCGACATTGCCAGATCCAACGGCGCGGGGGAATTCCGCTGCCCAACCTTTGTACAGACATTAACTCGCGGGGAAAGCGGTTTTGGAACCCGTACAGAAGATGCGTGGCACATTTCTAATGGGATCGCTGGCCCGATGGATAATACCGCCTGCCTGGGGAAAGCGGTGCGGGGGTTTACCGCCGGTTTTCTGCGCGCGCGGGGCCCTCCACACGAAATGATCACTGCTCCGTTGATTTAGTTGGATCAGACGGTTGCTGTCGCCCCCGATAACATAACCAATTAGCTCCATTCCCTTTGGCTCATGGTTTTCGGACTCGGGTCATGTGATGACGATGGGGAAGGGGCTAAGGCCCTGGGTCTTCGGCTCAATATAATTTCAAAAGTGGGTTTTTAACTTTAGCCCGGCGTATTTTCTGAGCGGGGATAACAATGTTGAGTGGGAGCATCGGGATTTTAGGCCCCGGTGGAGGTTTAAGATGGGTTCGAATGAGGCAGCAGGCCAAAATTCATGCGCAGGGGTAAATATGTACAACACATGGGAACTCTTAGATGATTATTAAATAGGTGAATGGTGAATACACATCGAAACATCCTAGACTGGGGGCATACAGAAATGACACTTTGGATCTATTGAAAACCTTTGTAGAATACGAGTTGGTGTTTGTCCCTAGGAGCTAGAAAGAAATTGAAAATGGGCTAGCCTGCATAGCTAGTTCGTATCATAAGCCTCCCAGTGACCAAAAGATCATCATTCAGACCAAATTCAGACCTGCAGTGCCGGAAAATGAAAAATATTGGCAGGTTTTTGAAGGAGATAAACAGATTGAAGATTTCCTGATAGGCAGAAACGATTTTGAATTTTCTGATTCAGACTCTAAATCTGACAGTAGTTGCCTAAGTGAAGAGTCCTCAGATGAGGAAAAAACACCATGTAGCATAGAAATAAACACTTTAAACTAACAGATTGGAAATCCAAACGAAAAATGTGAAAACGCAGACAGTGAAGAAGTAGAGGTGCTGCAGACCAAAGATAAGAACATATCGTGAGGTCTGGCACCTTTAGAAGACCTTTTTGACTTTGATGATGTAGAAAAAAGTCCCACTATAGAACACGCAGAATCTGATGTTGGGGAATGCAACATAGGCACTGAAGATCAACCCAAGATGGTCAAATTGGCTAAGTCCCTGCCAACAAACATGAAAAAGAAATACATTGACCTATTCAAGGAATTCATTGATGTGTTTGCTTGGAGTTATGAGGACTTAAGGGCCGATGACAAAAACATCATACAACATAAAATACCCTTGAAAGAAAATCAGAAGCCCTTCAGACAAAAACTTCGCAGAATAAACCCAAAAAAATTGCCTGCAGTGGAAAAAGAGATTAAGAAGATGTATGAGGCAGGCATAATTGTTCCTGTGAGGTTCTCTGATTGGGTATCAAACGTAGTGGCTATGAGAAAGAAAACAGGAAAGATCAGATTGTGCATAGATTTCAGGAATCTTAATAGAGCCTCACTCAAAGACAATTACCCTTTGCCTAAAATGGAACATATTCTTCAGAAGGTAGTAGGCTCTAAAAGGATCTCCCTGCTAGATGGTTTTTCAGGTTACAACCAAGTCTTAATAATCCCAAAAGACCAACTCAAGACAGCCTTTACCACTCCATGGGGCACTTTTATGTATGTAAATATGCCTTTTGGATTGATGAACGCTGGTGCAACCTTCCAAAGAGCAATGGACATAGCTTTTTCAGATAAAATTGGACACTTCATTGTCATCTACCTAGATGACATAACAGTCTACTCCAAGACTGAGGAAGAACACCTAGAACACCTGAGAAAATCGTTTGAAAAATGTAGAAGGTTTGGTCTGTCATTGAATCCTAAGAATACTATATTTGGGCTGCAAGAAGGTAAGCTTCTTGGCCACATCATATCTGAGAAGGGGATTAGGATAGACCCACAAAGAGTTGAGGGAATACTACAAATCACACACCCAAGAAACATTAAAGAGTTACAGTCCTTCATTGGGAAAATTAACTTCCTCGGGAGGTTTATTCCCAACTTAGTTGAACACCTCATGAATATGACTAACATGTTGAAGAAAGGTGTAGGAGTTAAGTGGACTGTTGAAGCCAAGAAGTCTTTTGAATCTGTTAAACTTGCACTCACCCAGGCTCCTGTCCTAATCAGCCCAGATTTCTCAAAAGATTTCCTAATTTTTTCGTTTGCCTCCAAGCATACAATAGTTGCAGTTCTACTGCAGAAAAATCCAGAGGGAATGGAACAGCCCATTTCTTTCTTCAGCAAAGCACTCAGAGATGCACCCTTGAAATACAACATAATGGAAAAACAGTCTTATGCTCTGGTTAAGGCCTTGAAAGATTTTAGGGTGTACATACTGCATTCCCACACCATAGCCTATGTACCCAACATAGTGGTTAAATACATCTTATCCCAAGACCCAGATGGGAAGATGGGAAAATGGATTGTTGTGATCTTAGAATATGACCTTGAGATAAAACCCACCAAACTGATCAAAGGTCAGGGCCTAGCTCAACTAATGGCTGAATCAAAACTACGAGCCCTTGACATTAACATGGTAGATGCCTTGGACCAGCAGCAGGGATTACCTGATCCCACTGTTGAGAAGAAGTCTCAAAGCTCTCCTTGGTATTCTAACATTTTGTATGTGCTTACACACCTCAATGCCCCTCCTGAACTATCAAAGACCAAGGCCAGATTCTTAAAACTAAAGGCCAGAAGTTATTGCATACTGAATGACTGCTTATACTGGAAAAATAAAAATGGCCTATTGCTTAAATGTTTGCCTGCATCTGAAGCAGAAAAGATTAAACAAGAATTCCATGCCGAAGAGTGTGGAGGCCACCTGAGTTGGAAGGCTACTGCAAACAAAATACTCAAAGCTGGCTACTATTGGCCTACACTCTTCAATGATGTCCACAAGATGATAATTTCCTGCCACAAATGCCAGATTTTTGAAGGAAAAAGAAAGCTCCTCCCCTTACCTCTACAACCCATCACTGTTGAAGGTCCCTTTCTGCAATGGGGCCTGGATTTCATAGGTGAAATCCACCCTGCTTCTTCTGCATAGCAAAAATGGATCCTAACAGCCAAAAACTACTTCACTAAGTGGATAGAGGCCATACCTACTAGGAATGCCACAGATTTAGTCATCATTAGTTTCCTAGAAGGTCATATCATCTCTCAGTTTGGCTGCCCAAGGAAAATAATCACTGATAATGCTGCTGCTTTCGGATCCAATAAAATGGTTTTTTTTTTCACAGGTATCAAATATCACTCGGTCATTCAACTGCCTATTACCCTCAAGGTAATGGATTAGCCTAATCATCAAACAAGAGCCTAGTGACCATCATCAAAAAGTTGTTGGAAGAGAACAAAAAGTCATGGCATAACAAGTTAGTGCATGCCCTATGGGCTGACAGGCTTACAACAAAGAAATCCATTGGCATGTCACCATACCAGCTTGTCTATGGAACAGAAGCAGTGTTTCCTACCAGCCTTGGGATACCAGTGATCAAACTTTTTCAAGAGATACAAACAGAAGAAGACAACATGGTGAGGAGAATAAACCAGACAATTCATCTCCAACAAACAAGAGAGGATGTCTATAACAGAGCTATCAAGGTTCAGGAAAATATAAAGAAGTTATGTGACAAAAGAACTAAGGCTTTTGATTTCAAAATTGGAGATAAAGTTCTGAAGTGGGACTCAAGGAGAGAGGATAAAGGAAAGCACAGCAAGTTTGACAGTTTTTGGCAAGGTCCCTACATCATCCAGGCCACTGTGGGTCCAAATGCCTTTTTTCTACAAGAATTAGATGGTACAGAGCTGATTGGGGGTCCTGTCAATGGCAGGATGCTCAAACACTACTTCTACTGATTTCCAATTTCCAGTTTCCATTTCCATTGTACATGCCATTGCAGTGTTTGTTTTCAAGAAAAGAGAAATTGTTCCCAAAAAAAAAACAGAAAGTAAATATAGTTGGTTCAAACATGCCCAAAGCCTGGACCAGCAAAGAAGAAAAGAGTCAGCTCTAACAAGCCCAAAACCAGAGCTGAAATTTAAAAAAAAAAAAAAAGGAAAGTGACTCTAACAAGCTCAAAACTTGAGTCACAAAGGAAAGAAGGATGCTTCAAAACTTCAAATTTCAAGCCTTCAAAGTTTTGTTTTCAGTTTTCTGCAAGTTTCTGTCCATGTGCAACTGTCTTTATGCCTTGGATCCACAGAAAACTAGACTATCTAATCCTAGTTTGACTGTTTTTAAATTTCTGTCGTATAATGTAGAGAAGAAATCTGCTGGACAGTTTAATCCCAGCAGATATTAGATTAAGTAGAGAAACATATGAGACCAACATTTTAATCTGTTCTCATGGAGTAATAAGGGTAGAAGTAGAATAGGTTTATTTTCTTGTTTGTAAAAAATAAAAATGGTGCAAAGGGTCTACTAGTTCAAATGCACCCTAGAAGAAAAAATGCTAGGATTGTAGAAGGGGTAGGTAGATTGATTGGGAAATTTTTTCTGCTAAATTGTTGTCTTCACAATTGTGGCAGCTGACAATCAAAGAAGAAAGGTGGCTCAAGCAGCAAGCATCTGGCCTACACCAAAGATCAGTTTCTGAATTCTTGACTCCTTCAAGAAGAAGCCATCCCCATGTGGAGCCACTGTTAGGCCCCTATAAATTGTTTGACAAGCAAAGTAAGGGGCTAAATTGTTTTTGAGCCTCAAGTAATGCGTCTTCCCTGAAGACACATCATCCTTGAAGTCTCTTGTGCCTTTGCCTTTGACAAAATTCCCTCTTCTGACTCCCTTTATAAGGTCCCACTGATGATAAAAATTGTGCTCCAGAAGGCCTTTATCTACCCCTTGCACCCCTGCAGAATTCCTCCCTTAGTCCCTCTAAATCCTCCCAAAATCCTCCTTTGAACCTCCCAAATACCCCTTGTTTGGTTTAAGTAGCCCCTTTTCTTCTATCGTTTCCCCCCTCTAGCCTCAAATTGCATTAAAATGGCCCAAAAACCACATTCCCCGTATATTTGGGCCTAGCCCCTTTCGGCCAAACCCCTGCACCTTTCCCCTCCACGTGACCCAGCGCTGAGACCAGGCACCAAGGCAAAAGGCACTTATCTCAGTTGAATATCGGGCACTTTTTAAACCGTCAATCTGTGCAGATCATACGGTCGTCGCAATGCTCCACAGCGCCCGTAGCCCACTCCGTTTGTCACCCGATCGCATCTCAACCATCCATTCAGTTCGCAGATCAACGGTCAGATTTTACCTACCCCGATGGTCCCCATGTACTATTCAGAAACCAGCGGTATCTATCGCACCGCCTTTGAGAGGTGGGCGGTATTTTCGGTTGGGCCAGCGATTCCACTCATCGCGCAACGCGTGGCAGTGGCACTGTTTCAAAACTGCCCACTCATCACGCGTTATCATTCAACAGAAAACACGGCGTGATATCCATGTCAACTGTCCAATCTAAAGCCCTCCATCCAATGGTCATCGCACCTCGAAGATGCGCAGAAGATAACCCAAGGCATCCGTACCCCTGGCCCACCGTCCATCGCCCTCCGACGCATTCCTAGTCGTCGATCTCCTCCTGAGATCGGACGGTCTTGATGTAAAGTTAGTCTCACCGTAACCCCGTCCCACCACGTCATCTGTCCATGTGTGTTCGTCGTTTTCTCATCCGTCCCCTATATAATTTCATTCCAAGGTCAAATTTTTAATTTTTTTCATCGAAATTTTTGTTTCGACGTCGCCCAGTGCATTTCTCACCATTACACATTTTTCCTCCATAGTATCCTCTACATGCATCGTCGTCCACCGTGTCACGTTGTCGTCTCCGCAGTCATCCACACCACCCTATCCATGCATGGTTTTCTTAATTTGTTTTCGTGTTTTGCAGGGTTACAGGCAGGCGGAAAACCGCCATGATTCATATGTGCTATTGCAAAGGCACAGAGCACAGAAGTAGCTGATTTTAGAGCTTGATTTTACAGAAAAATGTCCAGAAGGGTGTTTGCACCATAAATTTCATCAAAGGACAGAGTTCAAACTCTGTAAACCTTCTCCGGTGCCATTAAAGCTCAGATTGCATAAACATATATAGTACGGGAGCAGCAAAGAGCTCGAGGCAAGAAATAGAAGATTTTTGAGTTTTTCAGGGATTTTAGAAGACGAGGTACCAGTTCAAAGACATCATGGATTGCACGAACGGTCCAGCACACAGAAAACAATGCTATCAGGATTTCAAATCAGCAGAATGTTTCTTCCTGAGCACGGACATAGTACACATTATTGTTTCAGCATACATTGTGTCCAAGAGAAGTTTTCCCCCCCTACAGCAGTCCTATGCTATCAGAAGCATTTGTTGCACAGTATGGTAGACCCTAGCATCATTTATTTACCTTTTTGTTTATTCACCAGAAGTACTACAGAATGCTGCAGCAGAGTACATCAGAGACATGCCCGGACTAAATGGAAGCCTGGAGAAGACCACTCTTTCCCTCAAAAGAGTGCCATGGATAAATGCACAGAATTTAAATAGAATGGGCCTCGGCCCTCTTCTTTTCCTGAGTGTTAATGCTGCATTTAGTGTTTCACCTACCTTCTCAGCTCCACTTGAGCTATAAATTCATGAAGAAACTTATTGTAAAGGTTGTTGATCAGTTATCAAAGAATTGCAAGCTGTTTCTTTTGAGACATATTCTCTGTGTAAAGTTGTAAGATAGGCTAAGGAATATGATTTCAGACTTAATATCCAGCTATTGGCAATGTTGTACTTAACTGGTATTGCTATTTAATATGACAAGCACATTTCTTTGGATCCTAATCTAAAGCAGCGGTGATGTTTTCCTATCTCTTTGTTTTAATTCATTTCATTTCGTTTCTACTGGCTTGCATCATAAATCTGGCATAGGATTTACCCTCGTTAGGTACCTTATGTTTCTACTCTCCTTGCCTTTGATGTTTTCTACTTAATGTGTTATCTAAGGATTTGTTTCAGTTGATTTAACTAGTGTAGTGGATGTTATTGCCTGCTCTCTGGTGTATGAATTAAATGAATCTGTTCTTAGATGTTCTTGTTAGGATTTAGCTGGAAGATTTGGGAACACTGGGGATAAGAGTTAGCCCTGTCCACTAGGATCCTTGTGCAACCAGCTAGCCTTTCTAAGATCCCTCAAGCTGGAGGCCGAAGCATTGAGAGTTCAAAGTCTCTCTCTGATCTCAGGTCTTTAACTTTGTGTTCTAAACCTTTATTGTTCCTCCTCCCTTACCATTCCATACCACACTATCATCTTTAAGATCCAATGCTTTAGATGACTAGCCCAATTGAAAGCCTGCATATTGATTAAAAATAAAATCCTTTCCTGACTCCATTTCCCAACGGTCTTGAATGCTCCCTGGAATACTTCACCTCTGCCTAAATCCTCTTTTCTCATCCTTTTCTTACATTGAACCCTTCTTTCTTGATAACCAGCAACCAAACAAACAATTAAACAAACAAACCCTGTGCCTATAACTAGCCTAATATCTCAACCCTTGAGCTTTAAAGTCATATATCTTTGACAATCATAGAGAGATCCCTCTCTGGACCCAGGAGGGCTAGATCCTGAGGTCTGAAGTGGTTTGATGTTGTCTCATCTTTTTGTATTACCAACCTTGCCAAAACATGAGAACCCCAACAGAAGGCTCATAGATTTTTAGATTCTGATACTTTCACAACTAAGTAAATGTGCATATATGGTGGTAAATTGAGTCGATATGAATTATCACCCAGCTTTTCTAGTATCTTGAAGAGACCATACCTCAAAGTCTTGATTTTATTACCAGGCCCTTGTAGCCTCTCCTTGTTTAACTGTAGTCATACTTTTTCTCCCACCTTGAATGATTTCTCTATTCTATGATGATCGTTTCTGGCCTTATATTTCTCCTGTGAATTTTGTAGTGTCTCTTGTACATGTATATGGATCTTCCTAATATTATCTATAAATTTTTCAGCCCTCAAGTAATCTCTTGTAAGATCTTCCCTAATTTCTCCTTGATGCCCATATGCAATGTCCAAAGGTGAAGAAAATATACCAAACAAGTTTCAAATGGGGACTATCATGTAGAGGGTGGATTTCTCTATTATAAAAATGTTGTATATATACCAGATTTTCATCCCAATTCTTCAGATGCTTCTATTTGTATCCCCTCAAAAGTTTATGCTTATAGTTGCCAACTTGAAGGAGATGATGATCTTATTGAAGCGAATGAGGTATTCATATTTACATATAATAAAATAGGTACATGGAAGATCTAAACACATCATCTTTGAAGAAGTTTAGGCATCGCAATGCCATGGACTATATTCCTTACCAAAGCAATCTATCCATTGGTCTCTCAACAATTTATGCATTGTAATGCCACGAACTAGATTCCTGATCGGGGAAATCTATTCGGGTGGGACTAAGATGGACTCAAGATTTTAGCCACTCTAGGTTAGGTCCCTATATTACTAGTTTAGTCCCTTATTGTTATTAGTTTAGCCCCCTTATTGTTATTGTTGTACCCCTGTAACCCCAATATTTTTATTATAGTGCCCTTACATTATTATTGTTAGGTCGGCTAGGATTATATTGTGGGCCCATGGACTCCTATATACAGAAGGAGGTTTTGGTCATTTGTATCATCCAAAAATTGTTCATTTATGTAATTTATTGGAGGTTTCCCCCTCTAAGTGGCTGATTTTTTAGGCGTTGATCTCTCTTTTCTTCTATTTTTGGAGCTGATTTCATAACATTTTGTATCAGAGCTTTGGATTCTAGGGTTTCGCTACTTCAAACAGGTCATCGTGGAATTTTTTAAATAAATTGTTTTCTACAAAGGATAAGAAGCTAAAATTTGTACAGCATGAATCTAAAATCCTGGGGAACCTCCTGTAAAAATTTCAGATATTTATTTGCAATATTTTTGGAGATATCATCTGGGGAAGTTAGGGTTTTTTCAGGCTCCCGAATTTCAACTAAAACAGGTCATCGTGGAATTTTAACTATAACTTTTCGTATACAAAGTTTTAGAATCTGAAATATTTATAGTGCGAAGCCGAAATCCTGAGGAAACTCCTGTAATAATTTCAGATATTTTCTCATGACATTTTTAGAGATGTGATTTGTAGAAGTTAGGATTATTTCAGGCTCCCGAATTTCATCTCAAAGAGGTTACTGTGAGAAAAACTTCATAACTCTCTCTCTCTGAGCATCGGATTGGGATTTTGTAAAAAGTGGCTGCAATTGCACGGACTATAGTTTTTGGAATATTAATTTCAGAGCCGAAGGAGGAAAAAGTGACAAGTGGCAAGTCCTACAAGTTCGCTCTACTGAACCAGTCCATAATTAGGTCATCGTGGGAGATTAGGCATAACTTTTCCTTGAAGAATCCAAATCAAGTCAGACTTGTGGCATTCGAAAGAAGATTTAGAGGGATAATTCAGGGCTAAATTTCAAATATTGAAGATCCGAAATCATAGATATAATTCAGTTTCAATATCGAGCTCCTCAAAAGCAAGAAAAATATGTGTATTTTTTTCGAATTACATAAGTCTCTTTAAAAAAAAAATAGTTTGAATTTATTCCAAGGGAATATTGAAGAATAGATATCAGTATCGGGTTCTAAAATTCCCTCTAAAAATAATTCAACACCCATTAAGCCTTCAGAAGGCTCTACTATGACTCATGAAGACGAAGAAACACAACATGATATATCAAAATTTTAAGAGCAAGTGCACCAAATTTCGATATCGCGAAGGGCAACAAAAAATGAAATGGAAGTTTTGAAGAAAGGCGTGGAAACTAAGATTGATGGTTTGAAGAAAGGCGTGGAAGCTAAGATGAATGGTTTGGAAGCTAAGATTGATGGCATGGAAGTGGTCATGGAAGCTAATATGGATGGAATGGAAGCTAAGATGGATGACATGGAAGCTAAGATCAATGAAAAAATGAAAGACAACATGGAAAACATGAAGAATTCTTTGGCAAAGTTGATACGAGAAATGTTTCCTAAAGGTGAAAAGATAGTAGAGGAAACTCATGATGAGAACAAAATAAATGTTAATCATGATTTCATAAACTCTAATGTTGGATGGAAGAACCATCATATTCCAAAGATGGAAATGATGAAGTTTGATGGCAAGGATCCCGTAACATGGATACTACAGATGGAGCAATATTTTGATCTCAATAATGTGCAAAACACACAAAAGGTACGCATTGCAACTTCACATTTATAACAAAATACATTTGTATGGTATCGATAGCTTTGCTCCCATAAAAAAATTGTCACTTGGTCAATTTTTATGGAGGAAATGATAGCACATTATGAGGATACAAAAAGAAACACCTTCTTTAGCCAGTTGATAAATATCAAACAAAAGGGTTCAGTGGTGGAGCACATTCAGGACTTCCAAAAATTGAATATAAGGGTAACTGATATTCCAAAGGAACACAGGATTGATGTCTTCATAGGGACTTTAAAGGATAACATCCAACATGAAGTTCGCGTTTGGGAACCTAATTCATTGGAAAAGGAATTTAGGTTGGCAAGAAAAATTGAATATAAAATTATGGCAACAAGGAAGCCTACCACTCACATATATAAAGATGGAAGTGTTGCTACTCCTAGACTTCCACAACCTGCAAGGTTGACACCACAAAAATTGGAAGAAAAAAGAGCAAAAGGGCTTTGCTTCAATTGTAATAGAAAATACACTAAAGGTCGTAAGTGTGCTGAGAAGAAATTATTTTACATAGATTGTGAAGAGGAAGAAGAAAATGAACAAGGATCTTCAAAAGAAGAGGATATACACCAAGAACCAACCCTAGAAGAGGAATAAATGAGTCTGCCATATCGTGTAATGAATTGGCAAGAATTACCACTCCTAAAACTCTCAAGATAGAAGGACATATCAAGAAGAAAAAGGTAATAGTGTTTATCGATTCGGGTAGTACCTATAATTTTATTCATTGTAATTTAGCCAAGGAATTGAATTGTTTCCTATACCTAGCACCAGAATGTCAGGTGATGGTTGCAAATGGAGGAACTATAAATTTCTCTGGAAAATGA